>OY998243.1:37722750-37802761 GCA_963922005.1 Cornus suecica
CAAACACCGATTCAACTTATAAGAGGATTCGAGTGAAATCCGTCCCATTTAGAATGAAAAGGAGGCTGGAGAGAAAGAAATCGGCCTGTTAGGAAGGCGTGCACTATGTTTTATAGTATTGTTGTCCATAAGAGTCTAATAATGGTAAAGGAATGATGAACAAAGATCGATTCAACTTATTTGATGATTCGAGTGAAATCCGTTCCACTTAGAAAGAAAAAGAGGCTGCAGAGAATGAAATGGCCAGTTAGGAGAGTGTTCACTGTTTTGGTATTCTTTATTGTAGTCTTGTCCATAAGAGTCTTAGAATGGTGAAGGAATGATGCACAAACACCGATTCAACTTATAGGACGATTCGACTGAAATCCGTCCCACTTAGAGAGAATAGGAGGTTGGAGAGAAAGAAAAGATCCAGTTGGAAGAGTGTGGACTATTTTTGTATGCTTTATAGTATTGTTTTCCATCAGAGTCTTGTAACGGTGAAGGAATGATGTTCAAACACCGATTCAACTTATAAGAGGATTCGAGTGAAATCCGTCCCATTTAGAATGAAAAGGAGGCTGGAGAGAAAGAAATCGGCCTGTTAGGAAGGCGTGCACTATGTTTTATAGTATTGTTGTCCATAAGAGTCTAATAATGGTAAAGGAATGATGAACAAAGATCGATTCAACTTATTTGATGATTCGAGTGAAATCCGTTCCACTTAGAAAGAAAAAGAGGCTGCAGAGAATGAAATGGCCAGTTAGGAGAGTGTTCACTGTTTTGGTATTCTTTATTGTAGTCTTGTCCATAAGAGTCTTAGAATGGTGAAGGAATGATGCACAAACACCGATTCAACTTATAGGACGATTCGACTGAAATCCGTCCCACTTAGAGAGAATAGGAGGTTGGAGAGAAAGAAAAGATCCAGTTGGAAGAGTGTGGACTATTTTTGTATGCTTTATAGTATTGTTTTCCATCAGAGTCTTGTAACGGTGAAGGAATGATGTTCAAACACCGATTCAACTTATAAGAGGATTCGAGTGAAATCCGTCCCATTTAGAATGAAAAGGAGGCTGGAGAGAAAGAAATCGGCCTGTTAGGAAGGCGTGCACTATGTTTTATAGTATTGTTGTCCATAAGAGTCTAATAATGGTAAAGGAATGATGAACAAAGATCGATTCAACTTATTTGATGATTCGAGTGAAATCCGTTCCACTTAGAAAGAAAAAGAGGCTGCAGAGAATGAAATGGCCAGTTAGGAGAGTGTTCACTGTTTTGGTATTCTTTATTGTAGTCTTGTCCATAAGAGTCTTAGAATGGTGAAGGAATGATGCACAAACACCGATTCAACTTATAGGACGATTCGACTGAAATCCGTCCCACTTAGAGAGAATAGGAGGTTGGAGAGAAAGAAAAGATCCAGTTGGAAGAGTGTGGACTATTTTTGTATGCTTTATAGTATTGTTTTCCATCAGAGTCTTGTAACGGTGAAGGAATGATGTTCAAACACCGATTCAACTTATAAGAGGATTCGAGTGAAATCCGTCCCATTTAGAATGAAAAGGAGGCTGGAGAGAAAGAAATCGGCCTGTTAGGAAGGCGTGCACTATGTTTTATAGTATTGTTGTCCATAAGAGTCTAATAATGGTAAAGGAATGATGAACAAAGATCGATTCAACTTATTTGATGATTCGAGTGAAATCCGTTCCACTTAGAAAGAAAAAGAGGCTGCAGAGAATGAAATGGCCAGTTAGGAGAGTGTTCACTGTTTTGGTATTCTTTATTGTAGTCTTGTCCATAAGAGTCTTAGAATGGTGAAGGAATGATGCACAAACACCGATTCAACTTATAGGACGATTCGACTGAAATCCGTCCCACTTAGAGAGAATAGGAGGTTGGAGAGAAAGAAAAGATCCAGTTGGAAGAGTGTGGACTATTTTTGTATGCTTTATAGTATTGTTTTCCATCAGAGTCTTGTAACGGTGAAGGAATGATGTTCAAACACCGATTCAACTTATAAGAGGATTCGAGTGAAATCCGTCCCATTTAGAATGAAAAGGAGGCTGGAGAGAAAGAAATCGGCCTGTTAGGAAGGCGTGCACTATGTTTTATAGTATTGTTGTCCATAAGAGTCTAATAATGGTAAAGGAATGATGAACAAAGATCGATTCAACTTATTTGATGATTCGAGTGAAATCCGTTCCACTTAGAAAGAAAAAGAGGCTGCAGAGAATGAAATGGCCAGTTAGGAGAGTGTTCACTGTTTTGGTATTCTTTATTGTAGTCTTGTCCATAAGAGTCTTAGAATGGTGAAGGAATGATGCACAAACACCGATTCAACTTATAGGACGATTCGACTGAAATCCGTCCCACTTAGAGAGAATAGGAGGTTGGAGAGAAAGAAAAGATCCAGTTGGAAGAGTGTGGACTATTTTTGTATGCTTTATAGTATTGTTTTCCATCAGAGTCTTGTAACGGTGAAGGAATGATGTTCAAACACCGAT
The DNA here is from genome assembly GCA_963922005.1 of Cornus suecica. Classification (NCBI taxonomy): domain Eukaryota; kingdom Viridiplantae; phylum Streptophyta; class Magnoliopsida; order Cornales; family Cornaceae; genus Cornus; species Cornus suecica. The sequence continues at coordinate 37,725,237 of OY998243.1, forward strand.
TCAACTTATAAGAGGATTCGAGTGAAATCCGTCCCATTTAGAATGAAAAGGAGGCTGGAGAGAAAGAAATCGGCCTGTTAGGAAGGCGTGCACTATGTTTTATAGTATTGTTGTCCATAAGAGTCTAATAATGGTAAAGGAATGATGAACAAAGATCGATTCAACTTATTTGATGATTCGAGTGAAATCCGTTCCACTTAGAAAGAAAAAGAGGCTGCAGAGAATGAAATGGCCAGTTAGGAGAGTGTTCACTGTTTTGGTATTCTTTATTGTAGTCTTGTCCATAAGAGTCTTAGAATGGTGAAGGAATGATGCACAAACACCGATTCAACTTATAGGACGATTCGACTGAAATCCGTCCCACTTAGAGAGAATAGGAGGTTGGAGAGAAAGAAAAGATCCAGTTGGAAGAGTGTGGACTATTTTTGTATGCTTTATAGTATTGTTTTCCATCAGAGTCTTGTAACGGTGAAGGAATGATGTTCAAACACCGATTCAACTTATAAGAGGATTCGAGTGAAATCCGTCCCATTTAGAATGAAAAGGAGGCTGGAGAGAAAGAAATCGGCCTGTTAGGAAGGCGTGCACTATGTTTTATAGTATTGTTGTCCATAAGAGTCTAATAATGGTAAAGGAATGATGAACAAAGATCGATTCAACTTATTTGATGATTCGAGTGAAATCCGTTCCACTTAGAAAGAAAAAGAGGCTGCAGAGAATGAAATGGCCAGTTAGGAGAGTGTTCACTGTTTTGGTATTCTTTATTGTAGTCTTGTCCATAAGAGTCTTAGAATGGTGAAGGAATGATGCACAAACACCGATTCAACTTATAGGACGATTCGACTGAAATCCGTCCCACTTAGAGAGAATAGGAGGTTGGAGAGAAAGAAAAGATCCAGTTGGAAGAGTGTGGACTATTTTTGTATGCTTTATAGTATTGTTTTCCATCAGAGTCTTGTAACGGTGAAGGAATGATGTTCAAACACCGATTCAACTTATAAGAGGATTCGAGTGAAATCCGTCCCATTTAGAATGAAAAGGAGGCTGGAGAGAAAGAAATCGGCCTGTTAGGAAGGCGTGCACTATGTTTTATAGTATTGTTGTCCATAAGAGTCTAATAATGGTAAAGGAATGATGAACAAAGATCGATTCAACTTATTTGATGATTCGAGTGAAATCCGTTCCACTTAGAAAGAAAAAGAGGCTGCAGAGAATGAAATGGCCAGTTAGGAGAGTGTTCACTGTTTTGGTATTCTTTATTGTAGTCTTGTCCATAAGAGTCTTAGAATGGTGAAGGAATGATGCACAAACACCGATTCAACTTATAGGACGATTCGACTGAAATCCGTCCCACTTAGAGAGAATAGGAGGTTGGAGAGAAAGAAAAGATCCAGTTGGAAGAGTGTGGACTATTTTTGTATGCTTTATAGTATTGTTTTCCATCAGAGTCTTGTAACGGTGAAGGAATGATGTTCAAACACCGATTCAACTTATAAGAGGATTCGAGTGAAATCCGTCCCATTTAGAATGAAAAGGAGGCTGGAGAGAAAGAAATCGGCCTGTTAGGAAGGCGTGCACTATGTTTTATAGTATTGTTGTCCATAAGAGTCTAATAATGGTAAAGGAATGATGAACAAAGATCGATTCAACTTATTTGATGATTCGAGTGAAATCCGTTCCACTTAGAAAGAAAAAGAGGCTGCAGAGAATGAAATGGCCAGTTAGGAGAGTGTTCACTGTTTTGGTATTCTTTATTGTAGTCTTGTCCATAAGAGTCTTAGAATGGTGAAGGAATGATGCACAAACACCGATTCAACTTATAGGACGATTCGACTGAAATCCGTCCCACTTAGAGAGAATAGGAGGTTGGAGAGAAAGAAAAGATCCAGTTGGAAGAGTGTGGACTATTTTTGTATGCTTTATAGTATTGTTTTCCATCAGAGTCTTGTAACGGTGAAGGAATGATGTTCAAACACCGATTCAACTTATAAGAGGATTCGAGTGAAATCCGTCCCATTTAGAATGAAAAGGAGGCTGGAGAGAAAGAAATCGGCCTGTTAGGAAGGCGTGCACTATGTTTTATAGTATTGTTGTCCATAAGAGTCTAATAATGGTAAAGGAATGATGAACAAAGATCGATTCAACTTATTTGATGATTCGAGTGAAATCCGTTCCACTTAGAAAGAAAAAGAGGCTGCAGAGAATGAAATGGCCAGTTAGGAGAGTGTTCACTGTTTTGGTATTCTTTATTGTAGTCTTGTCCATAAGAGTCTTAGAATGGTGAAGGAATGATGCACAAACACCGATTCAACTTATAGGACGATTCGACTGAAATCCGTCCCACTTAGAGAGAATAGGAGGTTGGAGAGAAAGAAAAGATCCAGTTGGAAGAGTGTGGACTATTTTTGTATGCTTTATAGTATTGTTTTCCATCAGAGTCTTGTAACGGTGAAGGAATGATGTTCAAACACCGATTCAACTTATAAGAGGATTCGAGTGAAATCCGTCCCATTTAGAATGAAAAGGAGGCTGGAGAGAAAGAAATCGGCCTGTTAGGAAGGCGTGCACTATGTTTTATAGTATTGTTGTCCATAAGAGTCTAATAATGGTAAAGGAATGATGAACAAAGATCGATTCAACTTATTTGATGATTCGAGTGAAATCCGTTCCACTTAGAAAGAAAAAGAGGCTGCAGAGAATGAAATGGCCAGTTAGGAGAGTGTTCACTGTTTTGGTATTCTTTATTGTAGTCTTGTCCATAAGAGTCTTAGAATGGTGAAGGAATGATGCACAAACACCGATTCAACTTATAGGACGATTCGACTGAAATCCGTCCCACTTAGAGAGAATAGGAGGTTGGAGAGAAAGAAAAGATCCAGTTGGAAGAGTGTGGACTATTTTTGTATGCTTTATAGTATTGTTTTCCATCAGAGTCTTGTAACGGTGAAGGAATGATGTTCAAACACCGATTCAACTTATAAGAGGATTCGAGTGAAATCCGTCCCATTTAGAATGAAAAGGAGGCTGGAGAGAAAGAAATCGGCCTGTTAGGAAGGCGTGCACTATGTTTTATAGTATTGTTGTCCATAAGAGTCTAATAATGGTAAAGGAATGATGAACAAAGATCGATTCAACTTATTTGATGATTCGAGTGAAATCCGTTCCACTTAGAAAGAAAAAGAGGCTGCAGAGAATGAAATGGCCAGTTAGGAGAGTGTTCACTGTTTTGGTATTCTTTATTGTAGTCTTGTCCATAAGAGTCTTAGAATGGTGAAGGAATGATGCACAAACACCGATTCAACTTATAGGACGATTCGACTGAAATCCGTCCCACTTAGAGAGAATAGGAGGTTGGAGAGAAAGAAAAGATCCAGTTGGAAGAGTGTGGACTATTTTTGTATGCTTTATAGTATTGTTTTCCATCAGAGTCTTGTAACGGTGAAGGAATGATGTTCAAACACCGATTCAACTTATAAGAGGATTCGAGTGAAATCCGTCCCATTTAGAATGAAAAGGAGGCTGGAGAGAAAGAAATCGGCCTGTTAGGAAGGCGTGCACTATGTTTTATAGTATTGTTGTCCATAAGAGTCTAATAATGGTAAAGGAATGATGAACAAAGATCGATTCAACTTATTTGATGATTCGAGTGAAATCCGTTCCACTTAGAAAGAAAAAGAGGCTGCAGAGAATGAAATGGCCAGTTAGGAGAGTGTTCACTGTTTTGGTATTCTTTATTGTAGTCTTGTCCATAAGAGTCTTAGAATGGTGAAGGAATGATGCACAAACACCGATTCAACTTATAGGACGATTCGACTGAAATCCGTCCCACTTAGAGAGAATAGGAGGTTGGAGAGAAAGAAAAGATCCAGTTGGAAGAGTGTGGACTATTTTTGTATGCTTTATAGTATTGTTTTCCATCAGAGTCTTGTAACGGTGAAGGAATGATGTTCAAACACCGATTCAACTTATAAGAGGATTCGAGTGAAATCCGTCCCATTTAGAATGAAAAGGAGGCTGGAGAGAAAGAAATCGGCCTGTTAGGAAGGCGTGCACTATGTTTTATAGTATTGTTGTCCATAAGAGTCTAATAATGGTAAAGGAATGATGAACAAAGATCGATTCAACTTATTTGATGATTCGAGTGAAATCCGTTCCACTTAGAAAGAAAAAGAGGCTGCAGAGAATGAAATGGCCAGTTAGGAGAGTGTTCACTGTTTTGGTATTCTTTATTGTAGTCTTGTCCATAAGAGTCTTAGAATGGTGAAGGAATGATGCACAAACACCGATTCAACTTATAGGACGATTCGACTGAAATCCGTCCCACTTAGAGAGAATAGGAGGTTGGAGAGAAAGAAAAGATCCAGTTGGAAGAGTGTGGACTATTTTTGTATGCTTTATAGTATTGTTTTCCATCAGAGTCTTGTAACGGTGAAGGAATGATGTTCAAACACCGATTCAACTTATAAGAGGATTCGAGTGAAATCCGTCCCATTTAGAATGAAAAGGAGGCTGGAGAGAAAGAAATCGGCCTGTTAGGAAGGCGTGCACTATGTTTTATAGTATTGTTGTCCATAAGAGTCTAATAATGGTAAAGGAATGATGAACAAAGATCGATTCAACTTATTTGATGATTCGAGTGAAATCCGTTCCACTTAGAAAGAAAAAGAGGCTGCAGAGAATGAAATGGCCAGTTAGGAGAGTGTTCACTGTTTTGGTATTCTTTATTGTAGTCTTGTCCATAAGAGTCTTAGAATGGTGAAGGAATGATGCACAAACACCGATTCAACTTATAGGACGATTCGACTGAAATCCGTCCCACTTAGAGAGAATAGGAGGTTGGAGAGAAAGAAAAGATCCAGTTGGAAGAGTGTGGACTATTTTTGTATGCTTTATAGTATTGTTTTCCATCAGAGTCTTGTAACGGTGAAGGAATGATGTTCAAACACCGATTCAACTTATAAGAGGATTCGAGTGAAATCCGTCCCATTTAGAATGAAAAGGAGGCTGGAGAGAAAGAAATCGGCCTGTTAGGAAGGCGTGCACTATGTTTTATAGTATTGTTGTCCATAAGAGTCTAATAATGGTAAAGGAATGATGAACAAAGATCGATTCAACTTATTTGATGATTCGAGTGAAATCCGTTCCACTTAGAAAGAAAAAGAGGCTGCAGAGAATGAAATGGCCAGTTAGGAGAGTGTTCACTGTTTTGGTATTCTTTATTGTAGTCTTGTCCATAAGAGTCTTAGAATGGTGAAGGAATGATGCACAAACACCGATTCAACTTATAGGACGATTCGACTGAAATCCGTCCCACTTAGAGAGAATAGGAGGTTGGAGAGAAAGAAAAGATCCAGTTGGAAGAGTGTGGACTATTTTTGTATGCTTTATAGTATTGTTTTCCATCAGAGTCTTGTAACGGTGAAGGAATGATGTTCAAACACCGATTCAACTTATAAGAGGATTCGAGTGAAATCCGTCCCATTTAGAATGAAAAGGAGGCTGGAGAGAAAGAAATCGGCCTGTTAGGAAGGCGTGCACTATGTTTTATAGTATTGTTGTCCATAAGAGTCTAATAATGGTAAAGGAATGATGAACAAAGATCGATTCAACTTATTTGATGATTCGAGTGAAATCCGTTCCACTTAGAAAGAAAAAGAGGCTGCAGAGAATGAAATGGCCAGTTAGGAGAGTGTTCACTGTTTTGGTATTCTTTATTGTAGTCTTGTCCATAAGAGTCTTAGAATGGTGAAGGAATGATGCACAAACACCGATTCAACTTATAGGACGATTCGACTGAAATCCGTCCCACTTAGAGAGAATAGGAGGTTGGAGAGAAAGAAAAGATCCAGTTGGAAGAGTGTGGACTATTTTTGTATGCTTTATAGTATTGTTTTCCATCAGAGTCTTGTAACGGTGAAGGAATGATGTTCAAACACCGATTCAACTTATAAGAGGATTCGAGTGAAATCCGTCCCATTTAGAATGAAAAGGAGGCTGGAGAGAAAGAAATCGGCCTGTTAGGAAGGCGTGCACTATGTTTTATAGTATTGTTGTCCATAAGAGTCTAATAATGGTAAAGGAATGATGAACAAAGATCGATTCAACTTATTTGATGATTCGAGTGAAATCCGTTCCACTTAGAAAGAAAAAGAGGCTGCAGAGAATGAAATGGCCAGTTAGGAGAGTGTTCACTGTTTTGGTATTCTTTATTGTAGTCTTGTCCATAAGAGTCTTAGAATGGTGAAGGAATGATGCACAAACACCGATTCAACTTATAGGACGATTCGACTGAAATCCGTCCCACTTAGAGAGAATAGGAGGTTGGAGAGAAAGAAAAGATCCAGTTGGAAGAGTGTGGACTATTTTTGTATGCTTTATAGTATTGTTTTCCATCAGAGTCTTGTAACGGTGAAGGAATGATGTTCAAACACCGATTCAACTTATAAGAGGATTCGAGTGAAATCCGTCCCATTTAGAATGAAAAGGAGGCTGGAGAGAAAGAAATCGGCCTGTTAGGAAGGCGTGCACTATGTTTTATAGTATTGTTGTCCATAAGAGTCTAATAATGGTAAAGGAATGATGAACAAAGATCGATTCAACTTATTTGATGATTCGAGTGAAATCCGTTCCACTTAGAAAGAAAAAGAGGCTGCAGAGAATGAAATGGCCAGTTAGGAGAGTGTTCACTGTTTTGGTATTCTTTATTGTAGTCTTGTCCATAAGAGTCTTAGAATGGTGAAGGAATGATGCACAAACACCGATTCAACTTATAGGACGATTCGACTGAAATCCGTCCCACTTAGAGAGAATAGGAGGTTGGAGAGAAAGAAAAGATCCAGTTGGAAGAGTGTGGACTATTTTTGTATGCTTTATAGTATTGTTTTCCATCAGAGTCTTGTAACGGTGAAGGAATGATGTTCAAACACCGATTCAACTTATAAGAGGATTCGAGTGAAATCCGTCCCATTTAGAATGAAAAGGAGGCTGGAGAGAAAGAAATCGGCCTGTTAGGAAGGCGTGCACTATGTTTTATAGTATTGTTGTCCATAAGAGTCTAATAATGGTAAAGGAATGATGAACAAAGATCGATTCAACTTATTTGATGATTCGAGTGAAATCCGTTCCACTTAGAAAGAAAAAGAGGCTGCAGAGAATGAAATGGCCAGTTAGGAGAGTGTTCACTGTTTTGGTATTCTTTATTGTAGTCTTGTCCATAAGAGTCTTAGAATGGTGAAGGAATGATGCACAAACACCGATTCAACTTATAGGACGATTCGACTGAAATCCGTCCCACTTAGAGAGAATAGGAGGTTGGAGAGAAAGAAAAGATCCAGTTGGAAGAGTGTGGACTATTTTTGTATGCTTTATAGTATTGTTTTCCATCAGAGTCTTGTAACGGTGAAGGAATGATGTTCAAACACCGATTCAACTTATAAGAGGATTCGAGTGAAATCCGTCCCATTTAGAATGAAAAGGAGGCTGGAGAGAAAGAAATCGGCCTGTTAGGAAGGCGTGCACTATGTTTTATAGTATTGTTGTCCATAAGAGTCTAATAATGGTAAAGGAATGATGAACAAAGATCGATTCAACTTATTTGATGATTCGAGTGAAATCCGTTCCACTTAGAAAGAAAAAGAGGCTGCAGAGAATGAAATGGCCAGTTAGGAGAGTGTTCACTGTTTTGGTATTCTTTATTGTAGTCTTGTCCATAAGAGTCTTAGAATGGTGAAGGAATGATGCACAAACACCGATTCAACTTATAGGACGATTCGACTGAAATCCGTCCCACTTAGAGAGAATAGGAGGTTGGAGAGAAAGAAAAGATCCAGTTGGAAGAGTGTGGACTATTTTTGTATGCTTTATAGTATTGTTTTCCATCAGAGTCTTGTAACGGTGAAGGAATGATGTTCAAACACCGATTCAACTTATAAGAGGATTCGAGTGAAATCCGTCCCATTTAGAATGAAAAGGAGGCTGGAGAGAAAGAAATCGGCCTGTTAGGAAGGCGTGCACTATGTTTTATAGTATTGTTGTCCATAAGAGTCTAATAATGGTAAAGGAATGATGAACAAAGATCGATTCAACTTATTTGATGATTCGAGTGAAATCCGTTCCACTTAGAAAGAAAAAGAGGCTGCAGAGAATGAAATGGCCAGTTAGGAGAGTGTTCACTGTTTTGGTATTCTTTATTGTAGTCTTGTCCATAAGAGTCTTAGAATGGTGAAGGAATGATGCACAAACACCGATTCAACTTATAGGACGATTCGACTGAAATCCGTCCCACTTAGAGAGAATAGGAGGTTGGAGAGAAAGAAAAGATCCAGTTGGAAGAGTGTGGACTATTTTTGTATGCTTTATAGTATTGTTTTCCATCAGAGTCTTGTAACGGTGAAGGAATGATGTTCAAACACCGATTCAACTTATAAGAGGATTCGAGTGAAATCCGTCCCATTTAGAATGAAAAGGAGGCTGGAGAGAAAGAAATCGGCCTGTTAGGAAGGCGTGCACTATGTTTTATAGTATTGTTGTCCATAAGAGTCTAATAATGGTAAAGGAATGATGAACAAAGATCGATTCAACTTATTTGATGATTCGAGTGAAATCCGTTCCACTTAGAAAGAAAAAGAGGCTGCAGAGAATGAAATGGCCAGTTAGGAGAGTGTTCACTGTTTTGGTATTCTTTATTGTAGTCTTGTCCATAAGAGTCTTAGAATGGTGAAGGAATGATGCACAAACACCGATTCAACTTATAGGACGATTCGACTGAAATCCGTCCCACTTAGAGAGAATAGGAGGTTGGAGAGAAAGAAAAGATCCAGTTGGAAGAGTGTGGACTATTTTTGTATGCTTTATAGTATTGTTTTCCATCAGAGTCTTGTAACGGTGAAGGAATGATGTTCAAACACCGATTCAACTTATAAGAGGATTCGAGTGAAATCCGTCCCATTTAGAATGAAAAGGAGGCTGGAGAGAAAGAAATCGGCCTGTTAGGAAGGCGTGCACTATGTTTTATAGTATTGTTGTCCATAAGAGTCTAATAATGGTAAAGGAATGATGAACAAAGATCGATTCAACTTATTTGATGATTCGAGTGAAATCCGTTCCACTTAGAAAGAAAAAGAGGCTGCAGAGAATGAAATGGCCAGTTAGGAGAGTGTTCACTGTTTTGGTATTCTTTATTGTAGTCTTGTCCATAAGAGTCTTAGAATGGTGAAGGAATGATGCACAAACACCGATTCAACTTATAGGACGATTCGACTGAAATCCGTCCCACTTAGAGAGAATAGGAGGTTGGAGAGAAAGAAAAGATCCAGTTGGAAGAGTGTGGACTATTTTTGTATGCTTTATAGTATTGTTTTCCATCAGAGTCTTGTAACGGTGAAGGAATGATGTTCAAACACCGATTCAACTTATAAGAGGATTCGAGTGAAATCCGTCCCATTTAGAATGAAAAGGAGGCTGGAGAGAAAGAAATCGGCCTGTTAGGAAGGCGTGCACTATGTTTTATAGTATTGTTGTCCATAAGAGTCTAATAATGGTAAAGGAATGATGAACAAAGATCGATTCAACTTATTTGATGATTCGAGTGAAATCCGTTCCACTTAGAAAGAAAAAGAGGCTGCAGAGAATGAAATGGCCAGTTAGGAGAGTGTTCACTGTTTTGGTATTCTTTATTGTAGTCTTGTCCATAAGAGTCTTAGAATGGTGAAGGAATGATGCACAAACACCGATTCAACTTATAGGACGATTCGACTGAAATCCGTCCCACTTAGAGAGAATAGGAGGTTGGAGAGAAAGAAAAGATCCAGTTGGAAGAGTGTGGACTATTTTTGTATGCTTTATAGTATTGTTTTCCATCAGAGTCTTGTAACGGTGAAGGAATGATGTTCAAACACCGATTCAACTTATAAGAGGATTCGAGTGAAATCCGTCCCATTTAGAATGAAAAGGAGGCTGGAGAGAAAGAAATCGGCCTGTTAGGAAGGCGTGCACTATGTTTTATAGTATTGTTGTCCATAAGAGTCTAATAATGGTAAAGGAATGATGAACAAAGATCGATTCAACTTATTTGATGATTCGAGTGAAATCCGTTCCACTTAGAAAGAAAAAGAGGCTGCAGAGAATGAAATGGCCAGTTAGGAGAGTGTTCACTGTTTTGGTATTCTTTATTGTAGTCTTGTCCATAAGAGTCTTAGAATGGTGAAGGAATGATGCACAAACACCGATTCAACTTATAGGACGATTCGACTGAAATCCGTCCCACTTAGAGAGAATAGGAGGTTGGAGAGAAAGAAAAGATCCAGTTGGAAGAGTGTGGACTATTTTTGTATGCTTTATAGTATTGTTTTCCATCAGAGTCTTGTAACGGTGAAGGAATGATGTTCAAACACCGATTCAACTTATAAGAGGATTCGAGTGAAATCCGTCCCATTTAGAATGAAAAGGAGGCTGGAGAGAAAGAAATCGGCCTGTTAGGAAGGCGTGCACTATGTTTTATAGTATTGTTGTCCATAAGAGTCTAATAATGGTAAAGGAATGATGAACAAAGATCGATTCAACTTATTTGATGATTCGAGTGAAATCCGTTCCACTTAGAAAGAAAAAGAGGCTGCAGAGAATGAAATGGCCAGTTAGGAGAGTGTTCACTGTTTTGGTATTCTTTATTGTAGTCTTGTCCATAAGAGTCTTAGAATGGTGAAGGAATGATGCACAAACACCGATTCAACTTATAGGACGATTCGACTGAAATCCGTCCCACTTAGAGAGAATAGGAGGTTGGAGAGAAAGAAAAGATCCAGTTGGAAGAGTGTGGACTATTTTTGTATGCTTTATAGTATTGTTTTCCATCAGAGTCTTGTAACGGTGAAGGAATGATGTTCAAACACCGATTCAACTTATAAGAGGATTCGAGTGAAATCCGTCCCATTTAGAATGAAAAGGAGGCTGGAGAGAAAGAAATCGGCCTGTTAGGAAGGCGTGCACTATGTTTTATAGTATTGTTGTCCATAAGAGTCTAATAATGGTAAAGGAATGATGAACAAAGATCGATTCAACTTATTTGATGATTCGAGTGAAATCCGTTCCACTTAGAAAGAAAAAGAGGCTGCAGAGAATGAAATGGCCAGTTAGGAGAGTGTTCACTGTTTTGGTATTCTTTATTGTAGTCTTGTCCATAAGAGTCTTAGAATGGTGAAGGAATGATGCACAAACACCGATTCAACTTATAGGACGATTCGACTGAAATCCGTCCCACTTAGAGAGAATAGGAGGTTGGAGAGAAAGAAAAGATCCAGTTGGAAGAGTGTGGACTATTTTTGTATGCTTTATAGTATTGTTTTCCATCAGAGTCTTGTAACGGTGAAGGAATGATGTTCAAACACCGATTCAACTTATAAGAGGATTCGAGTGAAATCCGTCCCATTTAGAATGAAAAGGAGGCTGGAGAGAAAGAAATCGGCCTGTTAGGAAGGCTGCACTATGTTTTATAGTATTGTTGTCCATAAGAGTCTAATAATGGTAAAGGAATGATGAACAAAGATCGATTCAACTTATTTGATGATTCGAGTGAAATCCGTTCCACTTAGAAAGAAAAAGAGGCTGCAGAGAATGAAATGGCCAGTTAGGAGAGTGTTCACTGTTTTGGTATTCTTTATTGTAGTCTTGTCCATAAGAGTCTTAGAATGGTGAAGGAATGATGCACAAACACCGATTCAACTTATAGGACGATTCGACTGAAATCCGTCCCACTTAGAGAGAATAGGAGGTTGGAGAGAAAGAAAAGATCCAGTTGGAAGAGTGTGGACTATTTTTGTATGCTTTATAGTATTGTTTTCCATCAGAGTCTTGTAACGGTGAAGGAATGATGTTCAAACACCGATTCAACTTATAAGAGGATTCGAGTGAAATCCGTCCCATTTAGAATGAAAAGGAGGCTGGAGAGAAAGAAATCGGCCTGTTAGGAAGGCGTGCACTATGTTTTATAGTATTGTTGTCCATAAGAGTCTAATAATGGTAAAGGAATGATGAACAAAGATCGATTCAACTTATTTGATGATTCGAGTGAAATCCGTTCCACTTAGAAAGAAAAAGAGGCTGCAGAGAATGAAATGGCCAGTTAGGAGAGTGTTCACTGTTTTGGTATTCTTTATTGTAGTCTTGTCCATAAGAGTCTTAGAATGGTGAAGGAATGATGCACAAACACCGATTCAACTTATAGGACGATTCGACTGAAATCCGTCCCACTTAGAGAGAATAGGAGGTTGGAGAGAAAGAAAAGATCCAGTTGGAAGAGTGTGGACTATTTTTGTATGCTTTATAGTATTGTTTTCCATCAGAGTCTTGTAACGGTGAAGGAATGATGTTCAAACACCGATTCAACTTATAAGAGGATTCGAGTGAAATCCGTCCCATTTAGAATGAAAAGGAGGCTGGAGAGAAAGAAATCGGCCTGTTAGGAAGGCGTGCACTATGTTTTATAGTATTGTTGTCCATAAGAGTCTAATAATGGTAAAGGAATGATGAACAAAGATCGATTCAACTTATTTGATGATTCGAGTGAAATCCGTTCCACTTAGAAAGAAAAAGAGGCTGCAGAGAATGAAATGGCCAGTTAGGAGAGTGTTCACTGTTTTGGTATTCTTTATTGTAGTCTTGTCCATAAGAGTCTTAGAATGGTGAAGGAATGATGCACAAACACCGATTCAACTTATAGGACGATTCGACTGAAATCCGTCCCACTTAGAGAGAATAGGAGGTTGGAGAGAAAGAAAAGATCCAGTTGGAAGAGTGTGGACTATTTTTGTATGCTTTATAGTATTGTTTTCCATCAGAGTCTTGTAACGGTGAAGGAATGATGTTCAAACACCGATTCAACTTATAAGAGGATTCGAGTGAAATCCGTCCCATTTAGAATGAAAAGGAGGCTGGAGAGAAAGAAATCGGCCTGTTAGGAAGGCGTGCACTATGTTTTATAGTATTGTTGTCCATAAGAGTCTAATAATGGTAAAGGAATGATGAACAAAGATCGATTCAACTTATTTGATGATTCGAGTGAAATCCGTTCCACTTAGAAAGAAAAAGAGGCTGCAGAGAATGAAATGGCCAGTTAGGAGAGTGTTCACTGTTTTGGTATTCTTTATTGTAGTCTTGTCCATAAGAGTCTTAGAATGGTGAAGGAATGATGCACAAACACCGATTCAACTTATAGGACGATTCGACTGAAATCCGTCCCACTTAGAGAGAATAGGAGGTTGGAGAGAAAGAAAAGATCCAGTTGGAAGAGTGTGGACTATTTTTGTATGCTTTATAGTATTGTTTTCCATCAGAGTCTTGTAACGGTGAAGGAATGATGTTCAAACACCGATTCAACTTATAAGAGGATTCGAGTGAAATCCGTCCCATTTAGAATGAAAAGGAGGCTGGAGAGAAAGAAATCGGCCTGTTAGGAAGGCGTGCACTATGTTTTATAGTATTGTTGTCCATAAGAGTCTAATAATGGTAAAGGAATGATGAACAAAGATCGATTCAACTTATTTGATGATTCGAGTGAAATCCGTTCCACTTAGAAAGAAAAAGAGGCTGCAGAGAATGAAATGGCCAGTTAGGAGAGTGTTCACTGTTTTGGTATTCTTTATTGTAGTCTTGTCCATAAGAGTCTTAGAATGGTGAAGGAATGATGCACAAACACCGATTCAACTTATAGGACGATTCGACTGAAATCCGTCCCACTTAGAGAGAATAGGAGGTTGGAGAGAAAGAAAAGATCCAGTTGGAAGAGTGTGGACTATTTTTGTATGCTTTATAGTATTGTTTTCCATCAGAGTCTTGTAACGGTGAAGGAATGATGTTCAAACACCGATTCAACTTATAAGAGGATTCGAGTGAAATCCGTCCCATTTAGAATGAAAAGGAGGCTGGAGAGAAAGAAATCGGCCTGTTAGGAAGGCGTGCACTATGTTTTATAGTATTGTTGTCCATAAGAGTCTAATAATGGTAAAGGAATGATGAACAAAGATCGATTCAACTTATTTGATGATTCGAGTGAAATCCGTTCCACTTAGAAAGAAAAAGAGGCTGCAGAGAATGAAATGGCCAGTTAGGAGAGTGTTCACTGTTTTGGTATTCTTTATTGTAGTCTTGTCCATAAGAGTCTTAGAATGGTGAAGGAATGATGCACAAACACCGATTCAACTTATAGGACGATTCGACTGAAATCCGTCCCACTTAGAGAGAATAGGAGGTTGGAGAGAAAGAAAAGATCCAGTTGGAAGAGTGTGGACTATTTTTGTATGCTTTATAGTATTGTTTTCCATCAGAGTCTTGTAACGGTGAAGGAATGATGTTCAAACACCGATTCAACTTATAAGAGGATTCGAGTGAAATCCGTCCCATTTAGAATGAAAAGGAGGCTGGAGAGAAAGAAATCGGCCTGTTAGGAAGGCGTGCACTATGTTTTATAGTATTGTTGTCCATAAGAGTCTAATAATGGTAAAGGAATGATGAACAAAGATCGATTCAACTTATTTGATGATTCGAGTGAAATCCGTTCCACTTAGAAAGAAAAAGAGGCTGCAGAGAATGAAATGGCCAGTTAGGAGAGTGTTCACTGTTTTGGTATTCTTTATTGTAGTCTTGTCCATAAGAGTCTTAGAATGGTGAAGGAATGATGCACAAACACCGATTCAACTTATAGGACGATTCGACTGAAATCCGTCCCACTTAGAGAGAATAGGAGGTTGGAGAGAAAGAAAAGATCCAGTTGGAAGAGTGTGGACTATTTTTGTATGCTTTATAGTATTGTTTTCCATCAGAGTCTTGTAACGGTGAAGGAATGATGTTCAAACACCGATTCAACTTATAAGAGGATTCGAGTGAAATCCGTCCCATTTAGAATGAAAAGGAGGCTGGAGAGAAAGAAATCGGCCTGTTAGGAAGGCGTGCACTATGTTTTATAGTATTGTTGTCCATAAGAGTCTAATAATGGTAAAGGAATGATGAACAAAGATCGATTCAACTTATTTGATGATTCGAGTGAAATCCGTTCCACTTAGAAAGAAAAAGAGGCTGCAGAGAATGAAATGGCCAGTTAGGAGAGTGTTCACTGTTTTGGTATTCTTTATTGTAGTCTTGTCCATAAGAGTCTTAGAATGGTGAAGGAATGATGCACAAACACCGATTCAACTTATAGGACGATTCGACTGAAATCCGTCCCAGAGAATAGGAGGTTGGAGAGAAAGAAAAGATCCAGTTGGAAGAGTGTGGACTATTTTTGTATGCTTTATAGTATTGTTTTCCATCAGAGTCTTGTAACGGTGAAGGAATGATGTTCAAACACCGATTCAACTTATAAGAGGATTCGAGTGAAATCCGTCCCATTTAGAATGAAAAGGAGGCTGGAGAGAAAGAAATCGGCCTGTTAGGAAGGCGTGCACTATGTTTTATAGTATTGTTGTCCATAAGAGTCTAATAATGGTAAAGGAATGATGAACAAAGATCGATTCAACTTATTTGATGATTCGAGTGAAATCCGTTCCACTTAGAAAGAAAAAGAGGCTGCAGAGAATGAAATGGCCAGTTAGGAGAGTGTTCACTGTTTTGGTATTCTTTATTGTAGTCTTGTCCATAAGAGTCTTAGAATGGTGAAGGAATGATGCACAAACACCGATTCAACTTATAGGACGATTCGACTGAAATCCGTCCCACTTAGAGAGAATAGGAGGTTGGAGAGAAAGAAAAGATCCAGTTGGAAGAGTGTGGACTATTTTTGTATGCTTTATAGTATTGTTTTCCATCAGAGTCTTGTAACGGTGAAGGAATGATGTTCAAACACCGATTCAACTTATAAGAGGATTCGAGTGAAATCCGTCCCATTTAGAATGAAAAGGAGGCTGGAGAGAAAGAAATCGGCCTGTTAGGAAGGCGTGCACTATGTTTTATAGTATTGTTGTCCATAAGAGTCTAATAATGGTAAAGGAATGATGAACAAAGATCGATTCAACTTATTTGATGATTCGAGTGAAATCCGTTCCACTTAGAAAGAAAAAGAGGCTGCAGAGAATGAAATGGCCAGTTAGGAGAGTGTTCACTGTTTTGGTATTCTTTATTGTAGTCTTGTCCATAAGAGTCTTAGAATGGTGAAGGAATGATGCACAAACACCGATTCAACTTATAGGACGATTCGACTGAAATCCGTCCCACTTAGAGAGAATAGGAGGTTGGAGAGAAAGAAAAGATCCAGTTGGAAGAGTGTGGACTATTTTTGTATGCTTTATAGTATTGTTTTCCATCAGAGTCTTGTAACGGTGAAGGAATGATGTTCAAACACCGATTCAACTTATAAGAGGATTCGAGTGAAATCCGTCCCATTTAGAATGAAAAGGAGGCTGGAGAGAAAGAAATCGGCCTGTTAGGAAGGCGTGCACTATGTTTTATAGTATTGTTGTCCATAAGAGTCTAATAATGGTAAAGGAATGATGAACAAAGATCGATTCAACTTATTTGATGATTCGAGTGAAATCCGTTCCACTTAGAAAGAAAAAGAGGCTGCAGAGAATGAAATGGCCAGTTAGGAGAGTGTTCACTGTTTTGGTATTCTTTATTGTAGTCTTGTCCATAAGAGTCTTAGAATGGTGAAGGAATGATGCACAAACACCGATTCAACTTATAGGACGATTCGACTGAAATCCGTCCCACTTAGAGAGAATAGGAGGTTGGAGAGAAAGAAAAGATCCAGTTGGAAGAGTGTGGACTATTTTTGTATGCTTTATAGTATTGTTTTCCATCAGAGTCTTGTAACGGTGAAGGAATGATGTTCAAACACCGATTCAACTTATAAGAGGATTCGAGTGAAATCCGTCCCATTTAGAATGAAAAGGAGGCTGGAGAGAAAGAAATCGGCCTGTTAGGAAGGCGTGCACTATGTTTTATAGTATTGTTGTCCATAAGAGTCTAATAATGGTAAAGGAATGATGAACAAAGATCGATTCAACTTATTTGATGATTCGAGTGAAATCCGTTCCACTTAGAAAGAAAAAGAGGCTGCAGAGAATGAAATGGCCAGTTAGGAGAGTGTTCACTGTTTTGGTATTCTTTATTGTAGTCTTGTCCATAAGAGTCTTAGAATGGTGAAGGAATGATGCACAAACACCGATTCAACTTATAGGACGATTCGACTGAAATCCGTCCCACTTAGAGAGAATAGGAGGTTGGAGAGAAAGAAAAGATCCAGTTGGAAGAGTGTGGACTATTTTTGTATGCTTTATAGTATTGTTTTCCATCAGAGTCTTGTAACGGTGAAGGAATGATGTTCAAACACCGATTCAACTTATAAGAGGATTCGAGTGAAATCCGTCCCATTTAGAATGAAAAGGAGGCTGGAGAGAAAGAAATCGGCCTGTTAGGAAGGCGTGCACTATGTTTTATAGTATTGTTGTCCATAAGAGTCTAATAATGGTAAAGGAATGATGAACAAAGATCGATTCAACTTATTTGATGATTCGAGTGAAATCCGTTCCACTTAGAAAGAAAAAGAGGCTGCAGAGAATGAAATGGCCAGTTAGGAGAGTGTTCACTGTTTTGGTATTCTTTATTGTAGTCTTGTCCATAAGAGTCTTAGAATGGTGAAGGAATGATGCACAAACACCGATTCAACTTATAGGACGATTCGACTGAAATCCGTCCCACTTAGAGAGAATAGGAGGTTGGAGAGAAAGAAAAGATCCAGTTGGAAGAGTGTGGACTATTTTTGTATGCTTTATAGTATTGTTTTCCATCAGAGTCTTGTAACGGTGAAGGAATGATGTTCAAACACCGATTCAACTTATAAGAGGATTCGAGTGAAATCCGTCCCATTTAGAATGAAAAGGAGGCTGGAGAGAAAGAAATCGGCCTGTTAGGAAGGCGTGCACTATGTTTTATAGTATTGTTGTCCATAAGAGTCTAATAATGGTAAAGGAATGATGAACAAAGATCGATTCAACTTATTTGATGATTCGAGTGAAATCCGTTCCACTTAGAAAGAAAAAGAGGCTGCAGAGAATGAAATGGCCAGTTAGGAGAGTGTTCACTGTTTTGGTATTCTTTATTGTAGTCTTGTCCATAAGAGTCTTAGAATGGTGAAGGAATGATGCACAAACACCGATTCAACTTATAGGACGATTCGACTGAAATCCGTCCCACTTAGAGAGAATAGGAGGTTGGAGAGAAAGAAAAGATCCAGTTGGAAGAGTGTGGACTATTTTTGTATGCTTTATAGTATTGTTTTCCATCAGAGTCTTGTAACGGTGAAGGAATGATGTTCAAACACCGATTCAACTTATAAGAGGATTCGAGTGAAATCCGTCCCATTTAGAATGAAAAGGAGGCTGGAGAGAAAGAAATCGGCCTGTTAGGAAGGCGTGCACTATGTTTTATAGTATTGTTGTCCATAAGAGTCTAATAATGGTAAAGGAATGATGAACAAAGATCGATTCAACTTATTTGATGATTCGAGTGAAATCCGTTCCACTTAGAAAGAAAAAGAGGCTGCAGAGAATGAAATGGCCAGTTAGGAGAGTGTTCACTGTTTTGGTATTCTTTATTGTAGTCTTGTCCATAAGAGTCTTAGAATGGTGAAGGAATGATGCACAAACACCGATTCAACTTATAGGACGATTCGACTGAAATCCGTCCCACTTAGAGAGAATAGGAGGTTGGAGAGAAAGAAAAGATCCAGTTGGAAGAGTGTGGACTATTTTTGTATGCTTTATAGTATTGTTTTCCATCAGAGTCTTGTAACGGTGAAGGAATGATGTTCAAACACCGATTCAACTTATAAGAGGATTCGAGTGAAATCCGTCCCATTTAGAATGAAAAGGAGGCTGGAGAGAAAGAAATCGGCCTGTTAGGAAGGCGTGCACTATGTTTTATAGTATTGTTGTCCATAAGAGTCTAATAATGGTAAAGGAATGATGAACAAAGATCGATTCAACTTATTTGATGATTCGAGTGAAATCCGTTCCACTTAGAAAGAAAAAGAGGCTGCAGAGAATGAAATGGCCAGTTAGGAGAGTGTTCACTGTTTTGGTATTCTTTATTGTAGTCTTGTCCATAAGAGTCTTAGAATGGTGAAGGAATGATGCACAAACACCGATTCAACTTATAGGACGATTCGACTGAAATCCGTCCCACTTAGAGAGAATAGGAGGTTGGAGAGAAAGAAAAGATCCAGTTGGAAGAGTGTGGACTATTTTTGTATGCTTTATAGTATTGTTTTCCATCAGAGTCTTGTAACGGTGAAGGAATGATGTTCAAACACCGATTCAACTTATAAGAGGATTCGAGTGAAATCCGTCCCATTTAGAATGAAAAGGAGGCTGGAGAGAAAGAAATCGGCCTGTTAGGAAGGCGTGCACTATGTTTTATAGTATTGTTGTCCATAAGAGTCTAATAATGGTAAAGGAATGATGAACAAAGATCGATTCAACTTATTTGATGATTCGAGTGAAATCCGTTCCACTTAGAAAGAAAAAGAGGCTGCAGAGAATGAAATGGCCAGTTAGGAGAGTGTTCACTGTTTTGGTATTCTTTATTGTAGTCTTGTCCATAAGAGTCTTAGAATGGTGAAGGAATGATGCACAAACACCGATTCAACTTATAGGACGATTCGACTGAAATCCGTCCCACTTAGAGAGAATAGGAGGTTGGAGAGAAAGAAAAGATCCAGTTGGAAGAGTGTGGACTATTTTTGTATGCTTTATAGTATTGTTTTCCATCAGAGTCTTGTAACGGTGAAGGAATGATGTTCAAACACCGATTCAACTTATAAGAGGATTCGAGTGAAATCCGTCCCATTTAGAATGAAAAGGAGGCTGGAGAGAAAGAAATCGGCCTGTTAGGAAGGCGTGCACTATGTTTTATAGTATTGTTGTCCATAAGAGTCTAATAATGGTAAAGGAATGATGAACAAAGATCGATTCAACTTATTTGATGATTCGAGTGAAATCCGTTCCACTTAGAAAGAAAAAGAGGCTGCAGAGAATGAAATGGCCAGTTAGGAGAGTGTTCACTGTTTTGGTATTCTTTATTGTAGTCTTGTCCATAAGAGTCTTAGAATGGTGAAGGAATGATGCACAAACACCGATTCAACTTATAGGACGATTCGACTGAAATCCGTCCCACTTAGAGAGAATAGGAGGTTGGAGAGAAAGAAAAGATCCAGTTGGAAGAGTGTGGACTATTTTTGTATGCTTTATAGTATTGTTTTCCATCAGAGTCTTGTAACGGTGAAGGAATGATGTTCAAACACCGATTCAACTTATAAGAGGATTCGAGTGAAATCCGTCCCATTTAGAATGAAAAGGAGGCTGGAGAGAAAGAAATCGGCCTGTTAGGAAGGCGTGCACTATGTTTTATAGTATTGTTGTCCATAAGAGTCTAATAATGGTAAAGGAATGATGAACAAAGATCGATTCAACTTATTTGATGATTCGAGTGAAATCCGTTCCACTTAGAAAGAAAAAGAGGCTGCAGAGAATGAAATGGCCAGTTAGGAGAGTGTTCACTGTTTTGGTATTCTTTATTGTAGTCTTGTCCATAAGAGTCTTAGAATGGTGAAGGAATGATGCACAAACACCGATTCAACTTATAGGACGATTCGACTGAAATCCGTCCCACTTAGAGAGAATAGGAGGTTGGAGAGAAAGAAAAGATCCAGTTGGAAGAGTGTGGACTATTTTTGTATGCTTTATAGTATTGTTTTCCATCAGAGTCTTGTAACGGTGAAGGAATGATGTTCAAACACCGATTCAACTTATAAGAGGATTCGAGTGAAATCCGTCCCATTTAGAATGAAAAGGAGGCTGGAGAGAAAGAAATCGGCCTGTTAGGAAGGCGTGCACTATGTTTTATAGTATTGTTGTCCATAAGAGTCTAATAATGGTAAAGGAATGATGAACAAAGATCGATTCAACTTATTTGATGATTCGAGTGAAATCCGTTCCACTTAGAAAGAAAAAGAGGCTGCAGAGAATGAAATGGCCAGTTAGGAGAGTGTTCACTGTTTTGGTATTCTTTATTGTAGTCTTGTCCATAAGAGTCTTAGAATGGTGAAGGAATGATGCACAAACACCGATTCAACTTATAGGACGATTCGACTGAAATCCGTCCCACTTAGAGAGAATAGGAGGTTGGAGAGAAAGAAAAGATCCAGTTGGAAGAGTGTGGACTATTTTTGTATGCTTTATAGTATTGTTTTCCATCAGAGTCTTGTAACGGTGAAGGAATGATGTTCAAACACCGATTCAACTTATAAGAGGATTCGAGTGAAATCCGTCCCATTTAGAATGAAAAGGAGGCTGGAGAGAAAGAAATCGGCCTGTTAGGAAGGCGTGCACTATGTTTTATAGTATTGTTGTCCATAAGAGTCTAATAATGGTAAAGGAATGATGAACAAAGATCGATTCAACTTATTTGATGATTCGAGTGAAATCCGTTCCACTTAGAAAGAAAAAGAGGCTGCAGAGAATGAAATGGCCAGTTAGGAGAGTGTTCACTGTTTTGGTATTCTTTATTGTAGTCTTGTCCATAAGAGTCTTAGAATGGTGAAGGAATGATGCACAAACACCGATTCAACTTATAGGACGATTCGACTGAAATCCGTCCCACTTAGAGAGAATAGGAGGTTGGAGAGAAAGAAAAGATCCAGTTGGAAGAGTGTGGACTATTTTTGTATGCTTTATAGTATTGTTTTCCATCAGAGTCTTGTAACGGTGAAGGAATGATGTTCAAACACCGATTCAACTTATAAGAGGATTCGAGTGAAATCCGTCCCATTTAGAATGAAAAGGAGGCTGGAGAGAAAGAAATCGGCCTGTTAGGAAGGCGTGCACTATGTTTTATAGTATTGTTGTCCATAAGAGTCTAATAATGGTAAAGGAATGATGAACAAAGATCGATTCAACTTATTTGATGATTCGAGTGAAATCCGTTCCACTTAGAAAGAAAAAGAGGCTGCAGAGAATGAAATGGCCAGTTAGGAGAGTGTTCACTGTTTTGGTATTCTTTATTGTAGTCTTGTCCATAAGAGTCTTAGAATGGTGAAGGAATGATGCACAAACACCGATTCAACTTATAGGACGATTCGACTGAAATCCGTCCCACTTAGAGAGAATAGGAGGTTGGAGAGAAAGAAAAGATCCAGTTGGAAGAGTGTGGACTATTTTTGTATGCTTTATAGTATTGTTTTCCATCAGAGTCTTGTAACGGTGAAGGAATGATGTTCAAACACCGATTCAACTTATAAGAGGATTCGAGTGAAATCCGTCCCATTTAGAATGAAAAGGAGGCTGGAGAGAAAGAAATCGGCCTGTTAGGAAGGCGTGCACTATGTTTTATAGTATTGTTGTCCATAAGAGTCTAATAATGGTAAAGGAATGATGAACAAAGATCGATTCAACTTATTTGATGATTCGAGTGAAATCCGTTCCACTTAGAAAGAAAAAGAGGCTGCAGAGAATGAAATGGCCAGTTAGGAGAGTGTTCACTGTTTTGGTATTCTTTATTGTAGTCTTGTCCATAAGAGTCTTAGAATGGTGAAGGAATGATGCACAAACACCGATTCAACTTATAGGACGATTCGACTGAAATCCGTCCCACTTAGAGAGAATAGGAGGTTGGAGAGAAAGAAAAGATCCAGTTGGAAGAGTGTGGACTATTTTTGTATGCTTTATAGTATTGTTTTCCATCAGAGTCTTGTAACGGTGAAGGAATGATGTTCAAACACCGATTCAACTTATAAGAGGATTCGAGTGAAATCCGTCCCATTTAGAATGAAAAGGAGGCTGGAGAGAAAGAAATCGGCCTGTTAGGAAGGCGTGCACTATGTTTTATAGTATTGTTGTCCATAAGAGTCTAATAATGGTAAAGGAATGATGAACAAAGATCGATTCAACTTATTTGATGATTCGAGTGAAATCCGTTCCACTTAGAAAGAAAAAGAGGCTGCAGAGAATGAAATGGCCAGTTAGGAGAGTGTTCACTGTTTTGGTATTCTTTATTGTAGTCTTGTCCATAAGAGTCTTAGAATGGTGAAGGAATGATGCACAAACACCGATTCAACTTATAGGACGATTCGACTGAAATCCGTCCCACTTAGAGAGAATAGGAGGTTGGAGAGAAAGAAAAGATCCAGTTGGAAGAGTGTGGACTATTTTTGTATGCTTTATAGTATTGTTTTCCATCAGAGTCTTGTAACGGTGAAGGAATGATGTTCAAACACCGATTCAACTTATAAGAGGATTCGAGTGAAATCCGTCCCATTTAGAATGAAAAGGAGGCTGGAGAGAAAGAAATCGGCCTGTTAGGAAGGCGTGCACTATGTTTTATAGTATTGTTGTCCATAAGAGTCTAATAATGGTAAAGGAATGATGAACAAAGATCGATTCAACTTATTTGATGATTCGAGTGAAATCCGTTCCACTTAGAAAGAAAAAGAGGCTGCAGAGAATGAAATGGCCAGTTAGGAGAGTGTTCACTGTTTTGGTATTCTTTATTGTAGTCTTGTCCATAAGAGTCTTAGAATGGTGAAGGAATGATGCACAAACACCGATTCAACTTATAGGACGATTCGACTGAAATCCGTCCCACTTAGAGAGAATAGGAGGTTGGAGAGAAAGAAAAGATCCAGTTGGAAGAGTGTGGACTATTTTTGTATGCTTTATAGTATTGTTTTCCATCAGAGTCTTGTAACGGTGAAGGAATGATGTTCAAACACCGATTCAACTTATAAGAGGATTCGAGTGAAATCCGTCCCATTTAGAATGAAAAGGAGGCTGGAGAGAAAGAAATCGGCCTGTTAGGAAGGCGTGCACTATGTTTTATAGTATTGTTGTCCATAAGAGTCTAATAATGGTAAAGGAATGATGAACAAAGATCGATTCAACTTATTTGATGATTCGAGTGAAATCCGTTCCACTTAGAAAGAAAAAGAGGCTGCAGAGAATGAAATGGCCAGTTAGGAGAGTGTTCACTGTTTTGGTATTCTTTATTGTAGTCTTGTCCATAAGAGTCTTAGAATGGTGAAGGAATGATGCACAAACACCGATTCAACTTATAGGACGATTCGACTGAAATCCGTCCCACTTAGAGAGAATAGGAGGTTGGAGAGAAAGAAAAGATCCAGTTGGAAGAGTGTGGACTATTTTTGTATGCTTTATAGTATTGTTTTCCATCAGAGTCTTGTAACGGTGAAGGAATGATGTTCAAACACCGATTCAACTTATAAGAGGATTCGAGTGAAATCCGTCCCATTTAGAATGAAAAGGAGGCTGGAGAGAAAGAAATCGGCCTGTTAGGAAGGCGTGCACTATGTTTTATAGTATTGTTGTCCATAAGAGTCTAATAATGGTAAAGGAATGATGAACAAAGATCGATTCAACTTATTTGATGATTCGAGTGAAATCCGTTCCACTTAGAAAGAAAAAGAGGCTGCAGAGAATGAAATGGCCAGTTAGGAGAGTGTTCACTGTTTTGGTATTCTTTATTGTAGTCTTGTCCATAAGAGTCTTAGAATGGTGAAGGAATGATGCACAAACACCGATTCAACTTATAGGACGATTCGACTGAAATCCGTCCCACTTAGAGAGAATAGGAGGTTGGAGAGAAAGAAAAGATCCAGTTGGAAGAGTGTGGACTATTTTTGTATGCTTTATAGTATTGTTTTCCATCAGAGTCTTGTAACGGTGAAGGAATGATGTTCAAACACCGATTCAACTTATAAGAGGATTCGAGTGAAATCCGTCCCATTTAGAATGAAAAGGAGGCTGGAGAGAAAGAAATCGGCCTGTTAGGAAGGCGTGCACTATGTTTTATAGTATTGTTGTCCATAAGAGTCTAATAATGGTAAAGGAATGATGAACAAAGATAAAGATCGATTCAACTTATTTGATGATTCGAGTGAAATCCGTTCCACTTAGAAAGAAAAAGAGGCTGCAGAGAATGAAATGGCCAGTTAGGAGAGTGTTCACTGTTTTGGTATTCTTTATTGTAGTCTTGTCCATAAGAGTCTTAGAATGGTGAAGGAATGATGCACAAACACCGATTCAACTTATAGGACGATTCGACTGAAATCCGTCCCACTTAGAGAGAATAGGAGGTTGGAGAGAAAGAAAAGATCCAGTTGGAAGAGTGTGGACTATTTTTGTATGCTTTATAGTATTGTTTTCCATCAGAGTCTTGTAACGGTGAAGGAATGATGTTCAAACACCGATTCAACTTATAAGAGGATTCGAGTGAAATCCGTCCCATTTAGAATGAAAAGGAGGCTGGAGAGAAAGAAATCGGCCTGTTAGGAACTATGTTTTATAGTATTGTTGTCCATAAGAGTCTAATAATGGTAAAGGAATGATGAACAAAGATCGATTCAACTTATTTGATGATTCGAGTGAAATCCGTTCCACTTAGAAAGAAAAAGAGGCTGCAGAGAATGAAATGGCCAGTTAGGAGAGTGTTCACTGTTTTGGTATTCTTTATTGTAGTCTTGTCCATAAGAGTCTTAGAATGGTGAAGGAATGATGCACAAACACCGATTCAACTTATAGGACGATTCGACTGAAATCCGTCCCACTTAGAGAGAATAGGAGGTTGGAGAGAAAGAAAAGATCCAGTTGGAAGAGTGTGGACTATTTTTGTATGCTTTATAGTATTGTTTTCCATCAGAGTCTTGTAACGGTGAAGGAATGATGTTCAAACACCGATTCAACTTATAAGAGGATTCGAGTGAAATCCGTCCCATTTAGAATGAAAAGGAGGCTGGAGAGAAAGAAATCGGCCTGTTAGGAAGGCGTGCACTATGTTTTATAGTATTGTTGTCCATAAGAGTCTAATAATGGTAAAGGAATGATGAACAAAGATCGATTCAACTTATTTGATGATTCGAGTGAAATCCGTTCCACTTAGAAAGAAAAAGAGGCTGCAGAGAATGAAATGGCCAGTTAGGAGAGTGTTCACTGTTTTGGTATTCTTTATTGTAGTCTTGTCCATAAGAGTCTTAGAATGGTGAAGGAATGATGCACAAACACCGATTCAACTTATAGGACGATTCGACTGAAATCCGTCCCACTTAGAGAGAATAGGAGGTTGGAGAGAAAGAAAAGATCCAGTTGGAAGAGTGTGGACTATTTTTGTATGCTTTATAGTATTGTTTTCCATCAGAGTCTTGTAACGGTGAAGGAATGATGTTCAAACACCGATTCAACTTATAAGAGGATTCGAGTGAAATCCGTCCCATTTAGAATGAAAAGGAGGCTGGAGAGAAAGAAATCGGCCTGTTAGGAAGGCGTGCACTATGTTTTATAGTATTGTTGTCCATAAGAGTCTAATAATGGTAAAGGAATGATGCACAAACACCGATTCAACTTATAGGACGATTCGACTGAAATCCGTCCCACTTAGAGAGAATAGGAGGTTGGAGAGAAAGAAAAGATCCAGTTGGAAGAGTGTGGACTATTTTTGTATGCTTTATAGTATTGTTTTCCATCAGAGTCTTGTAACGGTGAAGGAATGATGTTCAAACACCGATTCAACTTATAAGAGGATTCGAGTGAAATCCGTCCCATTTAGAATGAAAAGGAGGCTGGAGAGAAAGAAATCGGCCTGTTAGGAAGGCGTGCACTATGTTTTATAGTATTGTTGTCCATAAGAGTCTAATAATGGTAAAGGAATGATGAACAAAGATCGATTCAACTTATTTGATGATTCGAGTGAAATCCGTTCCACTTAGAAAGAAAAAGAGGCTGCAGAGAATGAAATGGCCAGTTAGGAGAGTGTTCACTGTTTTGGTATTCTTTATTGTAGTCTTGTCCATAAGAGTCTTAGAATGGTGAAGGAATGATGCACAAACACCGATTCAACTTATAGGACGATTCGACTGAAATCCGTCCCACTTAGAGAGAATAGGAGGTTGGAGAGAAAGAAAAGATCCAGTTGGAAGAGTGTGGACTATTTTTGTATGCTTTATAGTATTGTTTTCCATCAGAGTCTTGTAACGGTGAAGGAATGATGTTCAAACACCGATTCAACTTATAAGAGGATTCGAGTGAAATCCGTCCCATTTAGAATGAAAAGGAGGCTGGAGAGAAAGAAATCGGCCTGTTAGGAAGGCGTGCACTATGTTTTATAGTATTGTTGTCCATAAGAGTCTAATAATGGTAAAGGAATGATGAACAAAGATCGATTCAACTTATTTGATGATTCGAGTGAAATCCGTTCCACTTAGAAAGAAAAAGAGGCTGCAGAGAATGAAATGGCCAGTTAGGAGAGTGTTCACTGTTTTGGTATTCTTTATTGTAGTCTTGTCCATAAGAGTCTTAGAATGGTGAAGGAATGATGCACAAACACCGATTCAACTTATAGGACGATTCGACTGAAATCCGTCCCACTTAGAGAGAATAGGAGGTTGGAGAGAAAGAAAAGATCCAGTTGGAAGAGTGTGGACTATTTTTGTATGCTTTATAGTATTGTTTTCCATCAGAGTCTTGTAACGGTGAAGGAATGATGTTCAAACACCGATTCAACTTATAAGAGGATTCGAGTGAAATCCGTCCCATTTAGAATGAAAAGGAGGCTGGAGAGAAAGAAATCGGCCTGTTAGGAAGGCGTGCACTATGTTTTATAGTATTGTTGTCCATAAGAGTCTAATAATGGTAAAGGAATGATGAACAAAGATCGATTCAACTTATTTGATGATTCGAGTGAAATCCGTTCCACTTAGAAAGAAAAAGAGGCTGCAGAGAATGAAATGGCCAGTTAGGAGAGTGTTCACTGTTTTGGTATTCTTTATTGTAGTCTTGTCCATAAGAGTCTTAGAATGGTGAAGGAATGATGCACAAACACCGATTCAACTTATAGGACGATTCGACTGAAATCCGTCCCACTTAGAGAGAATAGGAGGTTGGAGAGAAAGAAAAGATCCAGTTGGAAGAGTGTGGACTATTTTTGTATGCTTTATAGTATTGTTTTCCATCAGAGTCTTGTAACGGTGAAGGAATGATGTTCAAACACCGATTCAACTTATAAGAGGATTCGAGTGAAATCCGTCCCATTTAGAATGAAAAGGAGGCTGGAGAGAAAGAAATCGGCCTGTTAGGAACTATGTTTTATAGTATTGTTGTCCATAAGAGTCTAATAATGGTAAAGGAATGATGAACAAAGATCGATTCAACTTATTTGATGATTCGAGTGAAATCCGTTCCACTTAGAAAGAAAAAGAGGCTGCAGAGAATGAAATGGCCAGTTAGGAGAGTGTTCACTGTTTTGGTATTCTTTATTGTAGTCTTGTCCATAAGAGTCTTAGAATGGTGAAGGAATGATGCACAAACACCGATTCAACTTATAGGACGATTCGACTGAAATCCGTCCCACTTAGAGAGAATAGGAGGTTGGAGAGAAAGAAAAGATCCAGTTGGAAGAGTGTGGACTATTTTTGTATGCTTTATAGTATTGTTTTCCATCAGAGTCTTGTAACGGTGAAGGAATGATGTTCAAACACCGATTCAACTTATAAGAGGATTCGAGTGAAATCCGTCCCATTTAGAATGAAAAGGAGGCTGGAGAGAAAGAAATCGGCCTGTTAGGAACTATGTTTTATAGTATTGTTGTCCATAAGAGTCTAATAATGGTAAAGGAATGATGAACAAAGATCGATTCAACTTATTTGATGATTCGAGTGAAATCCGTTCCACTTAGAAAGAAAAAGAGGCTGCAGAGAATGAAATGGCCAGTTAGGAGAGTGTTCACTGTTTTGGTATTCTTTATTGTAGTCTTGTCCATAAGAGTCTTAGAATGGTGGAATGGTGAAGGAATGATGCACAAACACCGATTCAACTTATAGGACGATTCGACTGAAATCCGTCCCACTTAGAGAGAATAGGAGGTTGGAGAGAAAGAAAAGATCCAGTTGGAAGAGTGTGGACTATTTTTGTATGCTTTATAGTATTGTTTTCCATCAGAGTCTTGTAACGGTGAAGGAATGATGTTCAAACACCGATTCAACTTATAAGAGGATTCGAGTGAAATCCGTCCCATTTAGAATGAAAAGGAGGCTGGAGAGAAAGAAATCGGCCTGTTAGGAAGGCGTGCACTATGTTTTATAGTATTGTTGTCCATAAGAGTCTAATAATGGTAAAGGAATGATGCACAAACACCGATTCAACTTATAGGACGATTCGACTGAAATCCGTCCCACTTAGAGAGAATAGGAGGTTGGAGAGAAAGAAAAGATCCAGTTGGAAGAGTGTGGACTATTTTTGTATGCTTTATAGTATTGTTTTCCATCAGAGTCTTGTAACGGTGAAGGAATGATGTTCAAACACCGATTCAACTTATAAGAGGATTCGAGTGAAATCCGTCCCATTTAGAATGAAAAGGAGGCTGGAGAGAAAGAAATCGGCCTGTTAGGAAGGCGTGCACTATGTTTTATAGTATTGTTGTCCATAAGAGTCTAATAATGGTAAAGGAATGATGAACAAAGATCGATTCAACTTATTTGATGATTCGAGTGAAATCCGTTCCACTTAGAAAGAAAAAGAGGCTGCAGAGAATGAAATGGCCAGTTAGGAGAGTGTTCACTGTTTTGGTATTCTTTATTGTAGTCTTGTCCATAAGAGTCTTAGAATGGTGAAGGAATGATGCACAAACACCGATTCAACTTATAGGACGATTCGACTGAAATCCGTCCCACTTAGAGAGAATAGGAGGTTGGAGAGAAAGAAAAGATCCAGTTGGAAGAGTGTGGACTATTTTTGTATGCTTTATAGTATTGTTTTCCATCAGAGTCTTGTAACGGTGAAGGAATGATGTTCAAACACCGATTCAACTTATAAGAGGATTCGAGTGAAATCCGTCCCATTTAGAATGAAAAGGAGGCTGGAGAGAAAGAAATCGGCCTGTTAGGAAGGCGTGCACTATGTTTTATAGTATTGTTGTCCATAAGAGTCTAATAATGGTAAAGGAATGATGAACAAAGATCGATTCAACTTATTTGATGATTCGAGTGAAATCCGTTCCACTTAGAAAGAAAAAGAGGCTGCAGAGAATGAAATGGCCAGTTAGGAGAGTGTTCACTGTTTTGGTATTCTTTATTGTAGTCTTGTCCATAAGAGTCTTAGAATGGTGAAGGAATGATGCACAAACACCGATTCAACTTATAGGACGATTCGACTGAAATCCGTCCCACTTAGAGAGAATAGGAGGTTGGAGAGAAAGAAAAGATCCAGTTGGAAGAGTGTGGACTATTTTTGTATGCTTTATAGTATTGTTTTCCATCAGAGTCTTGTAACGGTGAAGGAATGATGTTCAAACACCGATTCAACTTATAAGAGGATTCGAGTGAAATCCGTCCCATTTAGAATGAAAAGGAGGCTGGAGAGAAAGAAATCGGCCTGTTAGGAAGGCGTGCACTATGTTTTATAGTATTGTTGTCCATAAGAGTCTAATAATGGTAAAGGAATGATGCACAAACACCGATTCAACTTATAGGACGATTCGACTGAAATCCGTCCCACTTAGAGAGAATAGGAGGTTGGAGAGAAAGAAAAGATCCAGTTGGAAGAGTGTGGACTATTTTTGTATGCTTTATAGTATTGTTTTCCATCAGAGTCTTGTAACGGTGAAGGAATGATGTTCAAACACCGATTCAACTTATAAGAGGATTCGAGTGAAATCCGTCCCATTTAGAATGAAAAGGAGGCTGGAGAGAAAGAAATCGGCCTGTTAGGAAGGCGTGCACTATGTTTTATAGTATTGTTGTCCATAAGAGTCTAATAATGGTAAAGGAATGATGAACAAAGATCGATTCAACTTATTTGATGATTCGAGTGAAATCCGTTCCACTTAGAAAGAAAAAGAGGCTGCAGAGAATGAAATGGCCAGTTAGGAGAGTGTTCACTGTTTTGGTATTCTTTATTGTAGTCTTGTCCATAAGAGTCTTAGAATGGTGAAGGAATGATGCACAAACACCGATTCAACTTATAGGACGATTCGACTGAAATCCGTCCCACTTAGAGAGAATAGGAGGTTGGAGAGAAAGAAAAGATCCAGTTGGAAGAGTGTGGACTATTTTTGTATGCTTTATAGTATTGTTTTCCATCAGAGTCTTGTAACGGTGAAGGAATGATGTTCAAACACCGATTCAACTTATAAGAGGATTCGAGTGAAATCCGTCCCATTTAGAATGAAAAGGAGGCTGGAGAGAAAGAAATCGGCCTGTTAGGAAGGCGTGCACTATGTTTTATAGTATTGTTGTCCATAAGAGTCTAATAATGGTAAAGGAATGATGAACAAAGATCGATTCAACTTATTTGATGATTCGAGTGAAATCCGTTCCACTTAGAAAGAAAAAGAGGCTGCAGAGAATGAAATGGCCAGTTAGGAGAGTGTTCACTGTTTTGGTATTCTTTATTGTAGTCTTGTCCATAAGAGTCTTAGAATGGTGAGGGAATGATGCACAAACACCGATTCAACTTATAGGACGATTCGACTGAAATCCGTCCCACTTAGAGAGAATAGGAGGTTGGAGAGAAAGAAAAGATCCAGTTGGAAGAGTGTGGACTATTTTTGTATGCTTTATAGTATTGTTTTCCATCAGAGTCTTGTAACGGTGAAGGAATGATGTTCAAACACCGATTCAACTTATAAGAGGATTCGAGTGAAATCCGTCCCATTTAGAATGAAAAGGAGGCTGGAGAGAAAGAAATCGGCCTGTTAGGAAGGCGTGCACTATGTTTTATAGTATTGTTGTCCATAAGAGTCTAATAATGGTAAAGGAATGATGAACAAAGATCGATTCAACTTATTTGATGATTCGAGTGAAATCCGTTCCACTTAGAAAGAAAAAGAGGCTGCAGAGAATGAAATGGCCAGTTAGGAGAGTGTTCACTGTTTTGGTATTCTTTATTGTAGTCTTGTCCATAAGAGTCTTAGAATGGTGAAGGAATGATGCACAAACACCGATTCAACTTATAGGACGATTCGACTGAAATCCGTCCCACTTAGAGAGAATAGGAGGTTGGAGAGAAAGAAAAGATCCAGTTGGAAGAGTGTGGACTATTTTTGTATGCTTTATAGTATTGTTTTCCATCAGAGTCTTGTAACGGTGAAGGAATGATGTTCAAACACCGATTCAACTTATAAGAGGATTCGAGTGAAATCCGTCCCATTTAGAATGAAAAGGAGGCT
Organism: Cornus suecica; assembly: GCA_963922005.1. Lineage (NCBI taxonomy): Eukaryota > Viridiplantae > Streptophyta > Magnoliopsida > Cornales > Cornaceae > Cornus > Cornus suecica. The sequence continues at coordinate 37,757,445 of OY998243.1, forward strand.
GGAGAGAAAGAAATCGGCCTGTTAGGAAGGCGTGCACTATGTTTTATAGTATTGTTGTCCATAAGAGTCTAATAATGGTAAAGGAATGATGAACAAAGATCGATTCAACTTATTTGATGATTCGAGTGAAATCCGTTCCACTTAGAAAGAAAAAGAGGCTGCAGAGAATGAAATGGCCAGTTAGGAGAGTGTTCACTGTTTTGGTATTCTTTATTGTAGTCTTGTCCATAAGAGTCTTAGAATGGTGAAGGAATGATGCACAAACACCGATTCAACTTATAGGACGATTCGACTGAAATCCGTCCCACTTAGAGAGAATAGGAGGTTGGAGAGAAAGAAAAGATCCAGTTGGAAGAGTGTGGACTATTTTTGTATGCTTTATAGTATTGTTTTCCATCAGAGTCTTGTAACGGTGAAGGAATGATGTTCAAACACCGATTCAACTTATAAGAGGATTCGAGTGAAATCCGTCCCATTTAGAATGAAAAGGAGGCTGGAGAGAAAGAAATCGGCCTGTTAGGAACTATGTTTTATAGTATTTGTTGTCCATAAGAGTCTAATAATGGTAAAGGAATGATGAACAAAGATCGATTCAACTTATTTGATGATTCGAGTGAAATCCGTTCCACTTAGAAAGAAAAAGAGGCTGCAGAGAATGAAATGGCCAGTTAGGAGAGTGTTCACTGTTTTGGTATTCTTTATTGTAGTCTTGTCCATAAGAGTCTTAGAATGGTGAAGGAATGATGCACAAACACCGATTCAACTTATAGGACGATTCGACTGAAATCCGTCCCACTTAGAGAGAATAGGAGGTTGGAGAGAAAGAAAAGATCCAGTTGGAAGAGTGTGGACTATTTTTGTATGCTTTATAGTATTGTTTTCCATCAGAGTCTTGTAACGGTGAAGGAATGATGTTCAAACACCGATTCAACTTATAAGAGGATTCGAGTGAAATCCGTCCCATTTAGAATGAAAAGGAGGCTGGAGAGAAAGAAATCGGCCTGTTAGGAAGGCGTGCACTATGTTTTATAGTATTGTTGTCCATAAGAGTCTAATAATGGTAAAGGAATGATGAACAAAGATCGATTCAACTTATTTGATGATTCGAGTGAAATCCGTTCCACTTAGAAAGAAAAAGAGGCTGCAGAGAATGAAATGGCCAGTTAGGAGAGTGTTCACTGTTTTGGTATTCTTTATTGTAGTCTTGTCCATAAGAGTCTTAGAATGGTGAAGGAATGATGCACAAACACCGATTCAACTTATAGGACGATTCGACTGAAATCCGTCCCACTTAGAGAGAATAGGAGGTTGGAGAGAAAGAAAAGATCCAGTTGGAAGAGTGTGGACTATTTTTGTATGCTTTATAGTATTGTTTTCCATCAGAGTCTTGTAACGGTGAAGGAATGATGTTCAAACACCGATTCAACTTATAAGAGGATTCGAGTGAAATCCGTCCCATTTAGAATGAAAAGGAGGCTGGAGAGAAAGAAATCGGCCTGTTAGGAACTATTTTTTATAGTATTGTTGTCCATAAGAGTCTAATAATGGTAAAGGAATGATGAACAAAGATCGATTCAACTTATTTGATGATTCGAGTGAAATCCGTTCCACTTAGAAAGAAAAAGAGGCTGCAGAGAATGAAATGGCCAGTTAGGAGAGTGTTCACTGTTTTGGTATTCTTTATTGTAGTCTTGTCCATAAGAGTCTTAGAATGGTGAAGGAATGATGCACAAACACCGATTCAACTTATAGGACGATTCGACTGAAATCCGTCCCACTTAGAGAGAATAGGAGGTTGGAGAGAAAGAAAAGATCCAGTTGGAAGAGTGTGGACTATTTTTGTATGCTTTATAGTATTGTTTTCCATCAGAGTCTTGTAACGGTGAAGGAATGATGTTCAAACACCGATTCAACTTATAAGAGGATTCGAGTGAAATCCGTCCCATTTAGAATGAAAAGGAGGCTGGAGAGAAAGAAATCGGCCTGTTAGGAAGGCGTGCACTATGTTTTATAGTATTGTTGTCCATAAGAGTCTAATAATGGTAAAGGAATGATGAACAAAGATCGATTCAACTTATTTGATGATTCGAGTGAAATCCGTTCCACTTAGAAAGAAAAAGAGGCTGCAGAGAATGAAATGGCCAGTTAGGAGAGTGTTCACTGTTTTGGTATTCTTTATTGTAGTCTTGTCCATAAGAGTCTTAGAATGGTGAAGGAATGATGCACAAACACCGATTCAACTTATAGGACGATTCGACTGAAATCCGTCCCACTTAGAGAGAATAGGAGGTTGGAGAGAAAGAAAAGATCCAGTTGGAAGAGTGTGGACTATTTTTGTATGCTTTATAGTATTGTTTTCCATCAGAGTCTTGTAACGGTGAAGGAATGATGTTCAAACACCGATTCAACTTATAAGAGGATTCGAGTGAAATCCGTCCCATTTAGAATGAAAAGGAGGCTGGAGAGAAAGAAATCGGCCTGTTAGGAAGGCGTGCACTATGTTTTATAGTATTGTTGTCCATAAGAGTCTAATAATGGTAAAGGAATGATGAACAAAGATCGATTCAACTTATTTGATGATTCGAGTGAAATCCGTTCCACTTAGAAAGAAAAAGAGGCTGCAGAGAATGAAATGGCCAGTTAGGAGAGTGTTCACTGTTTTGGTATTCTTTATTGTAGTCTTGTCCATAAGAGTCTTAGAATGGTGAAGGAATGATGCACAAACACCGATTCAACTTATAGGACGATTCGACTGAAATCCGTCCCACTTAGAGAGAATAGGAGGTTGGAGAGAAAGAAAAGATCCAGTTGGAAGAGTGTGGACTATTTTTGTATGCTTTATAGTATTGTTTTCCATCAGAGTCTTGTAACGGTGAAGGAATGATGTTCAAACACCGATTCAACTTATAAGAGGATTCGAGTGAAATCCGTCCCATTTAGAATGAAAAGGAGGCTGGAGAGAAAGAAATCGGCCTGTTAGGAAGGCGTGCACTATGTTTTATAGTATTGTTGTCCATAAGAGTCTAATAATGGTAAAGGAATGATGAACAAAGATCGATTCAACTTATTTGATGATTCGAGTGAAATCCGTTCCACTTAGAAAGAAAAAGAGGCTGCAGAGAATGAAATGGCCAGTTAGGAGAGTGTTCACTGTTTTGGTATTCTTTATTGTAGTCTTGTCCATAAGAGTCTTAGAATGGTGAAGGAATGATGCACAAACACCGATTCAACTTATAGGACGATTCGACTGAAATCCGTCCCACTTAGAGAGAATAGGAGGTTGGAGAGAAAGAAAAGATCCAGTTGGAAGAGTGTGGACTATTTTTGTATGCTTTATAGTATTGTTTTCCATCAGAGTCTTGTAACGGTGAAGGAATGATGTTCAAACACCGATTCAACTTATAAGAGGATTCGAGTGAAATCCGTCCCATTTAGAATGAAAAGGAGGCTGGAGAGAAAGAAATCGGCCTGTTAGGAACTATGTTTTATAGTATTGTTGTCCATAAGAGTCTAATAATGGTAAAGGAATGATGAACAAAGATCGATTCAACTTATTTGATGATTCGAGTGAAATCCGTTCCACTTAGAAAGAAAAAGAGGCTGCAGAGAATGAAATGGCCAGTTAGGAGAGTGTTCACTGTTTTGGTATTCTTTATTGTAGTCTTGTCCATAAGAGTCTTAGAATGGTGAAGGAATGATGCACAAACACCGATTCAACTTATAGGACGATTCGACTGAAATCCGTCCCACTTAGAGAGAATAGGAGGTTGGAGAGAAAGAAAAGATCCAGTTGGAAGAGTGTGGACTATTTTTGTATGCTTTATAGTATTGTTTTCCATCAGAGTCTTGTAACGGTGAAGGAATGATGTTCAAACACCGATTCAACTTATAAGAGGATTCGAGTGAAATCCGTCCCATTTAGAATGAAAAGGAGGCTGGAGAGAAAGAAATCGGCCTGTTAGGAACTATGTTTTATAGTATTGTTGTCCATAAGAGTCTAATAATGGTAAAGGAATGATGAACAAAGATCGATTCAACTTATTTGATGATTCGAGTGAAATCCGTTCCACTTAGAAAGAAAAAGAGGCTGCAGAGAATGAAATGGCCAGTTAGGAGAGTGTTCACTGTTTTGGTATTCTTTATTGTAGTCTTGTCCATAAGAGTCTTAGAATGGTGAAGGAATGATGCACAAACACCGATTCAACTTATAGGACGATTCGACTGAAATCCGTCCCACTTAGAGAGAATAGGAGGTTGGAGAGAAAGAAAAGATCCAGTTGGAAGAGTGTGGACTATTTTTGTATGCTTTATAGTATTGTTTTCCATCAGAGTCTTGTAACGGTGAAGGAATGATGTTCAAACACCGATTCAACTTATAAGAGGATTCGAGTGAAATCCGTCCCATTTAGAATGAAAAGGAGGCTGGAGAGAAAGAAATCGGCCTGTTAGGAACTATGTTTTATAGTATTGTTGTCCATAAGAGTCTAATAATGGTAAAGGAATGATGAACAAAGATCGATTCAACTTATTTGATGATTCGAGTGAAATCCGTTCCACTTAGAAAGAAAAAGAGGCTGCAGAGAATGAAATGGCCAGTTAGGAGAGTGTTCACTGTTTTGGTATTCTTTATTGTAGTCTTGTCCATAAGAGTCTTAGAATGGTGAAGGAATGATGCACAAACACCGATTCAACTTATAGGACGATTCGACTGAAATCCGTCCCACTTAGAGAGAATAGGAGGTTGGAGAGAAAGAAAAGATCCAGTTGGAAGAGTGTGGACTATTTTTGTATGCTTTATAGTATTGTTTTCCATCAGAGTCTTGTAACGGTGAAGGAATGATGTTCAAACACCGATTCAACTTATAAGAGGATTCGAGTGAAATCCGTCCCATTTAGAATGAAAAGGAGGCTGGAGAGAAAGAAATCGGCCTGTTAGGAACTATGTTTTATAGTATTGTTGTCCATAAGAGTCTAATAATGGTAAAGGAATGATGAACAAAGATCGATTCAACTTATTTGATGATTCGAGTGAAATCCGTTCCACTTAGAAAGAAAAAGAGGCTGCAGAGAATGAAATGGCCAGTTAGGAGAGTGTTCACTGTTTTGGTATTCTTTATTGTAGTCTTGTCCATAAGAGTCTTAGAATGGTGAAGGAATGATGCACAAACACCGATTCAACTTATAGGACGATTCGACTGAAATCCGTCCCACTTAGAGAGAATAGGAGGTTGGAGAGAAAGAAAAGATCCAGTTGGAAGAGTGTGGACTATTTTTGTATGCTTTATAGTATTGTTTTCCATCAGAGTCTTGTAACGGTGAAGGAATGATGTTCAAACACCGATTCAACTTATAAGAGGATTCGAGTGAAATCCGTCCCATTTAGAATGAAAAGGAGGCTGGAGAGAAAGAAATCGGCCTGTTAGGAACTATGTTTTATAGTATTGTTGTCCATAAGAGTCTAATAATGGTAAAGGAATGATGAACAAAGATCGATTCAACTTATTTGATGATTCGAGTGAAATCCGTTCCACTTAGAAAGAAAAAGAGGCTGCAGAGAATGAAATGGCCAGTTAGGAGAGTGTTCACTGTTTTGGTATTCTTTATTGTAGTCTTGTCCATAAGAGTCTTAGAATGGTGAAGGAATGATGCACAAACACCGATTCAACTTATAGGACGATTCGACTGAAATCCGTCCCACTTAGAGAGAATAGGAGGTTGGAGAGAAAGAAAAGATCCAGTTGGAAGAGTGTGGACTATTTTTGTATGCTTTATAGTATTGTTTTCCATCAGAGTCTTGTAACGGTGAAGGAATGATGTTCAAACACCGATTCAACTTATAAGAGGATTCGAGTGAAATCCGTCCCATTTAGAATGAAAAGGAGGCTGGAGAGAAAGAAATCGGCCTGTTAGGAACTATGTTTTATAGTATTGTTGTCCATAAGAGTCTAATAATGGTAAAGGAATGATGAACAAAGATCGATTCAACTTATTTGATGATTCGAGTGAAATCCGTTCCACTTAGAAAGAAAAAGAGGCTGCAGAGAATGAAATGGCCAGTTAGGAGAGTGTTCACTGTTTTGGTATTCTTTATTGTAGTCTTGTCCATAAGAGTCTTAGAATGGTGAAGGAATGATGCACAAACACCGATTCAACTTATAGGACGATTCGACTGAAATCCGTCCCACTTAGAGAGAATAGGAGGTTGGAGAGAAAGAAAAGATCCAGTTGGAAGAGTGTGGACTATTTTTGTATGCTTTATAGTATTGTTTTCCATCAGAGTCTTGTAACGGTGAAGGAATGATGTTCAAACACCGATTCAACTTATAAGAGGATTCGAGTGAAATCCGTCCCATTTAGAATGAAAAGGAGGCTGGAGAGAAAGAAATCGGCCTGTTAGGAACTATGTTTTATAGTATTGTTGTCCATAAGAGTCTAATAATGGTAAAGGAATGATGAACAAAGATCGATTCAACTTATTTGATGATTCGAGTGAAATCCGTTCCACTTAGAAAGAAAAAGAGGCTGCAGAGAATGAAATGGCCAGTTAGGAGAGTGTTCACTGTTTTGGTATTCTTTATTGTAGTCTTGTCCATAAGAGTCTTAGAATGGTGAAGGAATGATGCACAAACACCGATTCAACTTATAGGACGATTCGACTGAAATCCGTCCCACTTAGAGAGAATAGGAGGTTGGAGAGAAAGAAAAGATCCAGTTGGAAGAGTGTGGACTATTTTTGTATGCTTTATAGTATTGTTTTCCATCAGAGTCTTGTAACGGTGAAGGAATGATGTTCAAACACCGATTCAACTTATAAGAGGATTCGAGTGAAATCCGTCCCATTTAGAATGAAAAGGAGGCTGGAGAGAAAGAAATCGGCCTGTTAGGAACTATGTTTTATAGTATTGTTGTCCATAAGAGTCTAATAATGGTAAAGGAATGATGAACAAAGATCGATTCAACTTATTTGATGATTCGAGTGAAATCCGTTCCACTTAGAAAGAAAAAGAGGCTGCAGAGAATGAAATGGCCAGTTAGGAGAGTGTTCACTGTTTTGGTATTCTTTATTGTAGTCTTGTCCATAAGAGTCTTAGAATGGTGAAGGAATGATGCACAAACACCGATTCAACTTATAGGACGATTCGACTGAAATCCGTCCCACTTAGAGAGAATAGGAGGTTGGAGAGAAAGAAAAGATCCAGTTGGAAGAGTGTGGACTATTTTTGTATGCTTTATAGTATTGTTTTCCATCAGAGTCTTGTAACGGTGAAGGAATGATGTTCAAACACCGATTCAACTTATAAGAGGATTCGAGTGAAATCCGTCCCATTTAGAATGAAAAGGAGGCTGGAGAGAAAGAAATCGGCCTGTTAGGAAGGCGTGCACTATGTTTTATAGTATTGTTGTCCATAAGAGTCTAATAATGGTAAAGGAATGATGCACAAACACCGATTCAACTTATAGGACGATTCGACTGAAATCCGTCCCACTTAGAGAGAATAGGAGGTTGGAGAGAAAGAAAAGATCCAGTTGGAAGAGTGTGGACTATTTTTGTATGCTTTATAGTATTGTTTTCCATCAGAGTCTTGTAACGGTGAAGGAATGATGTTCAAACACCGATTCAACTTATAAGAGGATTCGAGTGAAATCCGTCCCATTTAGAATGAAAAGGAGGCTGGAGAGAAAGAAATCGGCCTGTTAGGAAGGCGTGCACTATGTTTTATAGTATTGTTGTCCATAAGAGTCTAATAATGGTAAAGGAATGATGAACAAAGATCGATTCAACTTATTTGATGATTCGAGTGAAATCCGTTCCACTTAGAAAGAAAAAGAGGCTGCAGAGAATGAAATGGCCAGTTAGGAGAGTGTTCACTGTTTTGGTATTCTTTATTGTAGTCTTGTCCATAAGAGTCTTAGAATGGTGAAGGAATGATGCACAAACACCGATTCAACTTATAGGACGATTCGACTGAAATCCGTCCCACTTAGAGAGAATAGGAGGTTGGAGAGAAAGAAAAGATCCAGTTGGAAGAGTGTGGACTATTTTTGTATGCTTTATAGTATTGTTTTCCATCAGAGTCTTGTAACGGTGAAGGAATGATGTTCAAACACCGATTCAACTTATAAGAGGATTCGAGTGAAATCCGTCCCATTTAGAATGAAAAGGAGGCTGGAGAGAAAGAAATCGGCCTGTTAGGAAGGCGTGCACTATGTTTTATAGTATTGTTGTCCATAAGAGTCTAATAATGGTAAAGGAATGATGAACAAAGATCGATTCAACTTATTTGATGATTCGAGTGAAATCCGTTCCACTTAGAAAGAAAAAGAGGCTGCAGAGAATGAAATGGCCAGTTAGGAGAGTGTTCACTGTTTTGGTATTCTTTATTGTAGTCTTGTCCATAAGAGTCTTAGAATGGTGAAGGAATGATGCACAAACACCGATTCAACTTATAGGACGATTCGACTGAAATCCGTCCCACTTAGAGAGAATAGGAGGTTGGAGAGAAAGAAAAGATCCAGTTGGAAGAGTGTGGACTATTTTTGTATGCTTTATAGTATTGTTTTCCATCAGAGTCTTGTAACGGTGAAGGAATGATGTTCAAACACCGATTCAACTTATAAGAGGATTCGAGTGAAATCCGTCCCATTTAGAATGAAAAGGAGGCTGGAGAGAAAGAAATCGGCCTGTTAGGAAGGCGTGCACTATGTTTTATAGTATTGTTGTCCATAAGAGTCTAATAATGGTAAAGGAATGATGAACAAAGATCGATTCAACTTATTTGATGATTCGAGTGAAATCCGTTCCACTTAGAAAGAAAAAGAGGCTGCAGAGAATGAAATGGCCAGTTAGGAGAGTGTTCACTGTTTTGGTATTCTTTATTGTAGTCTTGTCCATAAGAGTCTTAGAATGGTGAAGGAATGATGCACAAACACCGATTCAACTTATAGGACGATTCGACTGAAATCCGTCCCACTTAGAGAGAATAGGAGGTTGGAGAGAAAGAAAAGATCCAGTTGGAAGAGTGTGGACTATTTTTGTATGCTTTATAGTATTGTTTTCCATCAGAGTCTTGTAACGGTGAAGGAATGATGTTCAAACACCGATTCAACTTATAAGAGGATTCGAGTGAAATCCGTCCCATTTAGAATGAAAAGGAGGCTGGAGAGAAAGAAATCGGCCTGTTAGGAACTATGTTTTATAGTATTGTTGTCCATAAGAGTCTAATAATGGTAAAGGAATGATGAACAAAGATCGATTCAACTTATTTGATGATTCGAGTGAAATCCGTTCCACTTAGAAAGAAAAAGAGGCTGCAGAGAATGAAATGGCCAGTTAGGAGAGTGTTCACTGTTTTGGTATTCTTTATTGTAGTCTTGTCCATAAGAGTCTTAGAATGGTGAAGGAATGATGCACAAACACCGATTCAACTTATAGGACGATTCGACTGAAATCCGTCCCACTTAGAGAGAATAGGAGGTTGGAGAGAAAGAAAAGATCCAGTTGGAAGAGTGTGGACTATTTTTGTATGCTTTATAGTATTGTTTTCCATCAGAGTCTTGTAACGGTGAAGGAATGATGTTCAAACACCGATTCAACTTATAAGAGGATTCGAGTGAAATCCGTCCCATTTAGAATGAAAAGGAGGCTGGAGAGAAAGAAATCGGCCTGTTAGGAACTATGTTTTATAGTATTGTTGTCCATAAGAGTCTAATAATGGTAAAGGAATGATGAACAAAGATCGATTCAACTTATTTGATGATTCGAGTGAAATCCGTTCCACTTAGAAAGAAAAAGAGGCTGCAGAGAATGAAATGGCCAGTTAGGAGAGTGTTCACTGTTTTGGTATTCTTTATTGTAGTCTTGTCCATAAGAGTCTTAGAATGGTGAAGGAATGATGCACAAACACCGATTCAACTTATAGGACGATTCGACTGAAATCCGTCCCACTTAGAGAGAATAGGAGGTTGGAGAGAAAGAAAAGATCCAGTTGGAAGAGTGTGGACTATTTTTGTATGCTTTATAGTATTGTTTTCCATCAGAGTCTTGTAACGGTGAAGGAATGATGTTCAAACACCGATTCAACTTATAAGAGGATTCGAGTGAAATCCGTCCCATTTAGAATGAAAAGGAGGCTGGAGAGAAAGAAATCGGCCTGTTAGGAACTATGTTTTATAGTATTGTTGTCCATAAGAGTCTAATAATGGTAAAGGAATGATGAACAAAGATCGATTCAACTTATTTGATGATTCGAGTGAAATCCGTTCCACTTAGAAAGAAAAAGAGGCTGCAGAGAATGAAATGGCCAGTTAGGAGAGTGTTCACTGTTTTGGTATTCTTTATTGTAGTCTTGTCCATAAGAGTCTTAGAATGGTGAAGGAATGATGCACAAACACCGATTCAACTTATAGGACGATTCGACTGAAATCCGTCCCACTTAGAGAGAATAGGAGGTTGGAGAGAAAGAAAAGATCCAGTTGGAAGAGTGTGGACTATTTTTGTATGCTTTATAGTATTGTTTTCCATCAGAGTCTTGTAACGGTGAAGGAATGATGTTCAAACACCGATTCAACTTATAAGAGGATTCGAGTGAAATCCGTCCCATTTAGAATGAAAAGGAGGCTGGAGAGAAAGAAATCGGCCTGTTAGGAACTATGTTTTATAGTATTGTTGTCCATAAGAGTCTAATAATGGTAAAGGAATGATGAACAAAGATCGATTCAACTTATTTGATGATTCGAGTGAAATCCGTTCCACTTAGAAAGAAAAAGAGGCTGCAGAGAATGAAATGGCCAGTTAGGAGAGTGTTCACTGTTTTGGTATTCTTTATTGTAGTCTTGTCCATAAGAGTCTTAGAATGGTGAAGGAATGATGCACAAACACCGATTCAACTTATAGGACGATTCGACTGAAATCCGTCCCACTTAGAGAGAATAGGAGGTTGGAGAGAAAGAAAAGATCCAGTTGGAAGAGTGTGGACTATTTTTGTATGCTTTATAGTATTGTTTTCCATCAGAGTCTTGTAACGGTGAAGGAATGATGTTCAAACACCGATTCAACTTATAAGAGGATTCGAGTGAAATCCGTCCCATTTAGAATGAAAAGGAGGCTGGAGAGAAAGAAATCGGCCTGTTAGGAACTATGTTTTATAGTATTGTTGTCCATAAGAGTCTAATAATGGTAAAGGAATGATGAACAAAGATCGATTCAACTTATTTGATGATTCGAGTGAAATCCGTTCCACTTAGAAAGAAAAAGAGGCTGCAGAGAATGAAATGGCCAGTTAGGAGAGTGTTCACTGTTTTGGTATTCTTTATTGTAGTCTTGTCCATAAGAGTCTTAGAATGGTGAAGGAATGATGCACAAACACCGATTCAACTTATAGGACGATTCGACTGAAATCCGTCCCACTTAGAGAGAATAGGAGGTTGGAGAGAAAGAAAAGATCCAGTTGGAAGAGTGTGGACTATTTTTGTATGCTTTATAGTATTGTTTTCCATCAGAGTCTTGTAACGGTGAAGGAATGATGTTCAAACACCGATTCAACTTATAAGAGGATTCGAGTGAAATCCGTCCCATTTAGAATGAAAAGGAGGCTGGAGAGAAAGAAATCGGCCTGTTAGGAACTATGTTTTATAGTATTGTTGTCCATAAGAGTCTAATAATGGTAAAGGAATGATGAACAAAGATCGATTCAACTTATTTGATGATTCGAGTGAAATCCGTTCCACTTAGAAAGAAAAAGAGGCTGCAGAGAATGAAATGGCCAGTTAGGAGAGTGTTCACTGTTTTGGTATTCTTTATTGTAGTCTTGTCCATAAGAGTCTTAGAATGGTGAAGGAATGATGCACAAACACCGATTCAACTTATAGGACGATTCGACTGAAATCCGTCCCACTTAGAGAGAATAGGAGGTTGGAGAGAAAGAAAAGATCCAGTTGGAAGAGTGTGGACTATTTTTGTATGCTTTATAGTATTGTTTTCCATCAGAGTCTTGTAACGGTGAAGGAATGATGTTCAAACACCGATTCAACTTATAAGAGGATTCGAGTGAAATCCGTCCCATTTAGAATGAAAAGGAGGCTGGAGAGAAAGAAATCGGCCTGTTAGGAAGGCGTGCACTATGTTTTATAGTATTGTTGTCCATAAGAGTCTAATAATGGTAAAGGAATGATGCACAAACACCGATTCAACTTATAGGACGATTCGACTGAAATCCGTCCCACTTAGAGAGAATAGGAGGTTGGAGAGAAAGAAAAGATCCAGTTGGAAGAGTGTGGACTATTTTTGTATGCTTTATAGTATTGTTTTCCATCAGAGTCTTGTAACGGTGAAGGAATGATGTTCAAACACCGATTCAACTTATAAGAGGATTCGAGTGAAATCCGTCCCATTTAGAATGAAAAGGAGGCTGGAGAGAAAGAAATCGGCCTGTTAGGAAGGCGTGCACTATGTTTTATAGTATTGTTGTCCATAAGAGTCTAATAATGGTAAAGGAATGATGAACAAAGATCGATTCAACTTATTTGATGATTCGAGTGAAATCCGTTCCACTTAGAAAGAAAAAGAGGCTGCAGAGAATGAAATGGCCAGTTAGGAGAGTGTTCACTGTTTTGGTATTCTTTATTGTAGTCTTGTCCATAAGAGTCTTAGAATGGTGAAGGAATGATGCACAAACACCGATTCAACTTATAGGACGATTCGACTGAAATCCGTCCCACTTAGAGAGAATAGGAGGTTGGAGAGAAAGAAAAGATCCAGTTGGAAGAGTGTGGACTATTTTTGTATGCTTTATAGTATTGTTTTCCATCAGAGTCTTGTAACGGTGAAGGAATGATGTTCAAACACCGATTCAACTTATAAGAGGATTCGAGTGAAATCCGTCCCATTTAGAATGAAAAGGAGGCTGGAGAGAAAGAAATCGGCCTGTTAGGAACTATGTTTTATAGTATTGTTGTCCATAAGAGTCTAATAATGGTAAAGGAATGATGAACAAAGATCGATTCAACTTATTTGATGATTCGAGTGAAATCCGTTCCACTTAGAAAGAAAAAGAGGCTGCAGAGAATGAAATGGCCAGTTAGGAGAGTGTTCACTGTTTTGGTATTCTTTATTGTAGTCTTGTCCATAAGAGTCTTAGAATGGTGAAGGAATGATGCACAAACACCGATTCAACTTATAGGACGATTCGACTGAAATCCGTCCCACTTAGAGAGAATAGGAGGTTGGAGAGAAAGAAAAGATCCAGTTGGAAGAGTGTGGACTATTTTTGTATGCTTTATAGTATTGTTTTCCATCAGAGTCTTGTAACGGTGAAGGAATGATGTTCAAACACCGATTCAACTTATAAGAGGATTCGAGTGAAATCCGTCCCATTTAGAATGAAAAGGAGGCTGGAGAGAAAGAAATCGGCCTGTTAGGAACTATGTTTTATAGTATTTGTTGTCCATAAGAGTCTAATAATGGTAAAGGAATGATGAACAAAGATCGATTCAACTTATTTGATGATTCGAGTGAAATCCGTTCCACTTAGAAAGAAAAAGAGGCTGCAGAGAATGAAATGGCCAGTTAGGAGAGTGTTCACTGTTTTGGTATTCTTTATTGTAGTCTTGTCCATAAGAGTCTTAGAATGGTGAAGGAATGATGCACAAACACCGATTCAACTTATAGGACGATTCGACTGAAATCCGTCCCACTTAGAGAGAATAGGAGGTTGGAGAGAAAGAAAAGATCCAGTTGGAAGAGTGTGGACTATTTTTGTATGCTTTATAGTATTGTTTTCCATCAGAGTCTTGTAACGGTGAAGGAATGATGTTCAAACACCGATTCAACTTATAAGAGGATTCGAGTGAAATCCGTCCCATTTAGAATGAAAAGGAGGCTGGAGAGAAAGAAATCGGCCTGTTAGGAACTATGTTTTATAGTATTGTTGTCCATAAGAGTCTAATAATGGTAAAGGAATGATGAACAAAGATCGATTCAACTTATTTGATGATTCGAGTGAAATCCGTTCCACTTAGAAAGAAAAAGAGGCTGCAGAGAATGAAATGGCCAGTTAGGAGAGTGTTCACTGTTTTGGTATTCTTTATTGTAGTCTTGTCCATAAGAGTCTTAGAATGGTGAAGGAATGATGCACAAACACCGATTCAACTTATAGGACGATTCGACTGAAATCCGTCCCACTTAGAGAGAATAGGAGGTTGGAGAGAAAGAAAAGATCCAGTTGGAAGAGTGTGGACTATTTTTGTATGCTTTATAGTATTGTTTTCCATCAGAGTCTTGTAACGGTGAAGGAATGATGTTCAAACACCGATTCAACTTATAAGAGGATTCGAGTGAAATCCGTCCCATTTAGAATGAAAAGGAGGCTGGAGAGAAAGAAATCGGCCTGTTAGGAACTATGTTTTATAGTATTGTTGTCCATAAGAGTCTAATAATGGTAAAGGAATGATGAACAAAGATCGATTCAACTTATTTGATGATTCGAGTGAAATCCGTTCCACTTAGAAAGAAAAAGAGGCTGCAGAGAATGAAATGGCCAGTTAGGAGAGTGTTCACTGTTTTGGTATTCTTTATTGTAGTCTTGTCCATAAGAGTCTTAGAATGGTGAAGGAATGATGCACAAACACCGATTCAACTTATAGGACGATTCGACTGAAATCCGTCCCACTTAGAGAGAATAGGAGGTTGGAGAGAAAGAAAAGATCCAGTTGGAAGAGTGTGGACTATTTTTGTATGCTTTATAGTATTGTTTTCCATCAGAGTCTTGTAACGGTGAAGGAATGATGTTCAAACACCGATTCAACTTATAAGAGGATTCGAGTGAAATCCGTCCCATTTAGAATGAAAAGGAGGCTGGAGAGAAAGAAATCGGCCTGTTAGGAAGGCGTGCACTATGTTTTATAGTATTGTTGTCCATAAGAGTCTAATAATGGTAAAGGAATGATGAACAAAGATCGATTCAACTTATTTGATGATTCGAGTGAAATCCGTTCCACTTAGAAAGAAAAAGAGGCTGCAGAGAATGAAATGGCCAGTTAGGAGAGTGTTCACTGTTTTGGTATTCTTTATTGTAGTCTTGTCCATAAGAGTCTTAGAATGGTGAAGGAATGATGCACAAACACCGATTCAACTTATAGGACGATTCGACTGAAATCCGTCCCACTTAGAGAGAATAGGAGGTTGGAGAGAAAGAAAAGATCCAGTTGGAAGAGTGTGGACTATTTTTGTATGCTTTATAGTATTGTTTTCCATCAGAGTCTTGTAACGGTGAAGGAATGATGTTCAAACACCGATTCAACTTATAAGAGGATTCGAGTGAAATCCGTCCCATTTAGAATGAAAAGGAGGCTGGAGAGAAAGAAATCGGCCTGTTAGGAAGGCGTGCACTATGTTTTATAGTATTGTTGTCCATAAGAGTCTAATAATGGTAAAGGAATGATGAACAAAGATCGATTCAACTTATTTGATGATTCGAGTGAAATCCGTTCCACTTAGAAAGAAAAAGAGGCTGCAGAGAATGAAATGGCCAGTTAGGAGAGTGTTCACTGTTTTGGTATTCTTTATTGTAGTCTTGTCCATAAGAGTCTTAGAATGGTGAAGGAATGATGCACAAACACCGATTCAACTTATAGGACGATTCGACTGAAATCCGTCCCACTTAGAGAGAATAGGAGGTTGGAGAGAAAGAAAAGATCCAGTTGGAAGAGTGTGGACTATTTTTGTATGCTTTATAGTATTGTTTTCCATCAGAGTCTTGTAACGGTGAAGGAATGATGTTCAAACACCGATTCAACTTATAAGAGGATTCGAGTGAAATCCGTCCCATTTAGAATGAAAAGGAGGCTGGAGAGAAAGAAATCGGCCTGTTAGGAACTATGTTTTATAGTATTTGTTTTCCATAAGAATCTAATAATGGTAAAGGAATGATGAACAAAGATCGATTCAACTTATTTGATGATTCGAGTGAAATCCGTTCCACTTAGAAAGAAAAAGAGGCTGCAGAGAATGAAATGGCCAGTTAGGAGAGTGTTCACTGTTTTGGTATTCTTTATTGTAGTCTTGTCCATAAGAGTCTTAGAATGGTGAAGGAATGATGCACAAACACCGATTCAACTTATAGGACGATTCGACTGAAATCCGTCCCACTTAGAGAGAATAGGAGGTTGGAGAGAAAGAAAAGATCCAGTTGGAAGAGTGTGGACTATTTTTGTATGCTTTATAGTATTGTTTTCCATCAGAGTCTTGTAACGGTGAAGGAATGATGTTCAAACACCGATTCAACTTATAAGAGGATTCGAGTGAAATCCGTCCCATTTAGAATGAAAAGGAGGCTGGAGAGAAAGAAATCGGCCTGTTAGGAAGGCGTGCACTATGTTTTATAGTATTGTTGTCCATAAGAGTCTAATAATGGTAAAGGAATGATGAACAAAGATCGATTCAACTTATTTGATGATTCGAGTGAAATCCGTTCCACTTAGAAAGAAAAAGAGGCTGCAGAGAATGAAATGGCCAGTTAGGAGAGTGTTCACTGTTTTGGTATTCTTTATTGTAGTCTTGTCCATAAGAGTCTTAGAATGGTGAAGGAATGATGCACAAACACCGATTCAACTTATAGGACGATTCGACTGAAATCCGTCCCACTTAGAGAGAATAGGAGGTTGGAGAGAAAGAAAAGATCCAGTTGGAAGAGTGTGGACTATTTTTGTATGCTTTATAGTATTGTTTTCCATCAGAGTCTTGTAACGGTGAAGGAATGATGTTCAAACACCGATTCAACTTATAAGAGGATTCGAGTGAAATCCGTCCCATTTAGAATGAAAAGGAGGCTGGAGAGAAAGAAATCGGCCTGTTAGGAACTATGTTTTATAGTATTGTTGTCCATAAGAGTCTAATAATGGTAAAGGAATGATGAACAAAGATCGATTCAACTTATTTGATGATTCGAGTGAAATCCGTTCCACTTAGAAAGAAAAAGAGGCTGCAGAGAATGAAATGGCCAGTTAGGAGAGTGTTCACTGTTTTGGTATTCTTTATTGTAGTCTTGTCCATAAGAGTCTTAGAATGGTGAAGGAATGATGCACAAACACCGATTCAACTTATAGGACGATTCGACTGAAATCCGTCCCACTTAGAGAGAATAGGAGGTTGGAGAGAAAGAAAAGATCCAGTTGGAAGAGTGTGGACTATTTTTGTATGCTTTATAGTATTGTTTTCCATCAGAGTCTTGTAACGGTGAAGGAATGATGTTCAAACACCGATTCAACTTATAAGAGGATTCGAGTGAAATCCGTCCCATTTAGAATGAAAAGGAGGCTGGAGAGAAAGAAATCGGCCTGTTAGGAACTATGTTTTATAGTATTGTTGTCCATAAGAGTCTAATAATGGTAAAGGAATGATGAACAAAGATCGATTCAACTTATTTGATGATTCGAGTGAAATCCGTTCCACTTAGAAAGAAAAAGAGTCTGCAGAGAATGAAATGGCCAGTTAGGAGAGTGTTCACTGTTTTGGTATTCTTTATTGTAGTCTTGTCCATAAGAGTCTTAGAATGGTGAAGGAATGATGCACAAACACCGATTCAACTTATAGGACGATTCGACTGAAATCCGTCCCACTTAGAGAGAATAGGAGGTTGGAGAGAAAGAAAAGATCCAGTTGGAAGAGTGTGGACTATTTTTGTATGCTTTATAGTATTGTTTTCCATCAGAGTCTTGTAACGGTGAAGGAATGATGTTCAAACACCGATTCAACTTATAAGAGGATTCGAGTGAAATCCGTCCCATTTAGAATGAAAAGGAGGCTGGAGAGAAAGAAATCGGCCTGTTAGGAACTATGTTTTATAGTATTGTTGTCCATAAGAGTCTAATAATGGTAAAGGAATGATGAACAAAGATCGATTCAACTTATTTGATGATTCGAGTGAAATCCGTTCCACTTAGAAAGAAAAAGAGGCTGCAGAGAATGAAATGGCCAGTTAGGAGAGTGTTCACTGTTTTGGTATTCTTTATTGTAGTCTTGTCCATAAGAGTCTTAGAATGGTGAAGGAATGATGCACAAACACCGATTCAACTTATAGGACGATTCGACTGAAATCCGTCCCACTTAGAGAGAATAGGAGGTTGGAGAGAAAGAAAAGATCCAGTTGGAAGAGTGTGGACTATTTTTGTATGCTTTATAGTATTGTTTTCCATCAGAGTCTTGTAACGGTGAAGGAATGATGTTCAAACACCGATTCAACTTATAAGAGGATTCGAGTGAAATCCGTCCCATTTAGAATGAAAAGGAGGCTGGAGAGAAAGAAATCGGCCTGTTAGGAACTATGTTTTATAGTATTGTTGTCCATAAGAGTCTAATAATGGTAAAGGAATGATGAACAAAGATCGATTCAACTTATTTGATGATTCGAGTGAAATCCGTTCCACTTAGAAAGAAAAAGAGGCTGCAGAGAATGAAATGGCCAGTTAGGAGAGTGTTCACTGTTTTGGTATTCTTTATTGTAGTCTTGTCCATAAGAGTCTTAGAATGGTGAAGGAATGATGCACAAACACCGATTCAACTTATAGGACGATTCGACTGAAATCCGTCCCACTTAGAGAGAATAGGAGGTTGGAGAGAAAGAAAAGATCCAGTTGGAAGAGTGTGGACTATTTTTGTATGCTTTATAGTATTGTTTTCCATCAGAGTCTTGTAACGGTGAAGGAATGATGTTCAAACACCGATTCAACTTATAAGAGGATTCGAGTGAAATCCGTCCCATTTAGAATGAAAAGGAGGCTGGAGAGAAAGAAATCGGCCTGTTAGGAACTATGTTTTATAGTATTGTTGTCCATAAGAGTCTAATAATGGTAAAGGAATGATGAACAAAGATCGATTCAACTTATTTGATGATTCGAGTGAAATCCGTTCCACTTAGAAAGAAAAAGAGGCTGCAGAGAATGAAATGGCCAGTTAGGAGAGTGTTCACTGTTTTGGTATTCTTTATTGTAGTCTTGTCCATAAGAGTCTTAGAATGGTGAAGGAATGATGCACAAACACCGATTCAACTTATAGGACGATTCGACTGAAATCCGTCCCACTTAGAGAGAATAGGAGGTTGGAGAGAAAGAAAAGATCCAGTTGGAAGAGTGTGGACTATTTTTGTATGCTTTATAGTATTGTTTTCCATCAGAGTCTTGTAACGGTGAAGGAATGATGTTCAAACACCGATTCAACTTATAAGAGGATTCGAGTGAAATCCGTCCCATTTAGAATGAAAAGGAGGCTGGAGAGAAAGAAATCGGCCTGTTAGGAACTATGTTTTATAGTATTGTTGTCCATAAGAGTCTAATAATGGTAAAGGAATGATGAACAAAGATCGATTCAACTTATTTGATGATTCGAGTGAAATCCGTTCCACTTAGAAAGAAAAAGAGGCTGCAGAGAATGAAATGGCCAGTTAGGAGAGTGTTCACTGTTTTGGTATTCTTTATTGTAGTCTTGTCCATAAGAGTCTTAGAATGGTGAAGGAATGATGCACAAACACCGATTCAACTTATAGGACGATTCGACTGAAATCCGTCCCACTTAGAGAGAATAGGAGGTTGGAGAGAAAGAAAAGATCCAGTTGGAAGAGTGTGGACTATTTTTGTATGCTTTATAGTATTGTTTTCCATCAGAGTCTTGTAACGGTGAAGGAATGATGTTCAAACACCGATTCAACTTATAAGAGGATTCGAGTGAAATCCGTCCCATTTAGAATGAAAAGGAGGCTGGAGAGAAAGAAATCGGCCTGTTAGGAACTATGTTTTATAGTATTGTTGTCCATAAGAGTCTAATAATGGTAAAGGAATGATGAACAAAGATCGATTCAACTTATTTGATGATTCGAGTGAAATCCGTTCCACTTAGAAAGAAAAAGAGGCTGCAGAGAATGAAATGGCCAGTTAGGAGAGTGTTCACTGTTTTGGTATTCTTTATTGTAGTCTTGTCCATAAGAGTCTTAGAATGGTGAAGGAATGATGCACAAACACCGATTCAACTTATAGGACGATTCGACTGAAATCCGTCCCACTTAGAGAGAATAGGAGGTTGGAGAGAAAGAAAAGATCCAGTTGGAAGAGTGTGGACTATTTTTGTATGCTTTATAGTATTGTTTTCCATCAGAGTCTTGTAACGGTGAAGGAATGATGTTCAAACACCGATTCAACTTATAAGAGGATTCGAGTGAAATCCGTCCCATTTAGAATGAAAAGGAGGCTGGAGAGAAAGAAATCGGCCTGTTAGGAACTATGTTTTATAGTATTGTTGTCCATAAGAGTCTAATAATGGTAAAGGAATGATGAACAAAGATCGATTCAACTTATTTGATGATTCGAGTGAAATCCGTTCCACTTAGAAAGAAAAAGAGGCTGCAGAGAATGAAATGGCCAGTTAGGAGAGTGTTCACTGTTTTGGTATTCTTTATTGTAGTCTTGTCCATAAGAGTCTTAGAATGGTGAAGGAATGATGCACAAACACCGATTCAACTTATAGGACGATTCGACTGAAATCCGTCCCACTTAGAGAGAATAGGAGGTTGGAGAGAAAGAAAAGATCCAGTTGGAAGAGTGTGGACTATTTTTGTATGCTTTATAGTATTGTTTTCCATCAGAGTCTTGTAACGGTGAAGGAATGATGTTCAAACACCGATTCAACTTATAAGAGGATTCGAGTGAAATCCGTCCCATTTAGAATGAAAAGGAGGCTGGAGAGAAAGAAATCGGCCTGTTAGGAACTATGTTTTATAGTATTGTTGTCCATAAGAGTCTAATAATGGTAAAGGAATGATGAACAAAGATCGATTCAACTTATTTGATGATTCGAGTGAAATCCGTTCCACTTAGAAAGAAAAAGAGGCTGCAGAGAATGAAATGGCCAGTTAGGAGAGTGTTCACTGTTTTGGTATTCTTTATTGTAGTCTTGTCCATAAGAGTCTTAGAATGGTGAAGGAATGATGCACAAACACCGATTCAACTTATAGGACGATTCGACTGAAATCCGTCCCACTTAGAGAGAATAGGAGGTTGGAGAGAAAGAAAAGATCCAGTTGGAAGAGTGTGGACTATTTTTGTATGCTTTATAGTATTGTTTTCCATCAGAGTCTTGTAACGGTGAAGGAATGATGTTCAAACACCGATTCAACTTATAAGAGGATTCGAGTGAAATCCGTCCCATTTAGAATGAAAAGGAGGCTGGAGAGAAAGAAATCGGCCTGTTAGGAAGGCGTGCACTATGTTTTATAGTATTGTTGTCCATAAGAGTCTAATAATGGTAAAGGAATGATGAACAAAGATCGATTCAACTTATTTGATGATTCGAGTGAAATCCGTTCCACTTAGAAAGAAAAAGAGGCTGCAGAGAATGAAATGGCCAGTTAGGAGAGTGTTCACTGTTTTGGTATTCTTTATTGTAGTCTTGTCCATAAGAGTCTTAGAATGGTGAAGGAATGATGCACAAACACCGATTCAACTTATAGGACGATTCGACTGAAATCCGTCCCACTTAGAGAGAATAGGAGGTTGGAGAGAAAGAAAAGATCCAGTTGGAAGAGTGTGGACTATTTTTGTATGCTTTATAGTATTGTTTTCCATCAGAGTCTTGTAACGGTGAAGGAATGATGTTCAAACACCGATTCAACTTATAAGAGGATTCGAGTGAAATCCGTCCCATTTAGAATGAAAAGGAGGCTGGAGAGAAAGAAATCGGCCTGTTAGGAACTATGTTTTATAGTATTTGTTTTCCATAAGAATCTAATAATGGTAAAGGAATGATGAACAAAGATCGATTCAACTTATTTGATGATTCGAGTGAAATCCGTTCCACTTAGAAAGAAAAAGAGGCTGCAGAGAATGAAATGGCCAGTTAGGAGAGTGTTCACTGTTTTGGTATTCTTTATTGTAGTCTTGTCCATAAGAGTCTTAGAATGGTGAAGGAATGATGCACAAACACCGATTCAACTTATAGGACGATTCGACTGAAATCCGTCCCACTTAGAGAGAATAGGAGGTTGGAGAGAAAGAAAAGATCCAGTTGGAAGAGTGTGGACTATTTTTGTATGCTTTATAGTATTGTTTTCCATCAGAGTCTTGTAACGGTGAAGGAATGATGTTCAAACACCGATTCAACTTATAAGAGGATTCGAGTGAAATCCGTCCCATTTAGAATGAAAAGGAGGCTGGAGAGAAAGAAATCGGCCTGTTAGGAAGGCGTGCACTATGTTTTATAGTATTGTTGTCCATAAGAGTCTAATAATGGTAAAGGAATGATGAACAAAGATCGATTCAACTTATTTGATGATTCGAGTGAAATCCGTTCCACTTAGAAAGAAAAAGAGGCTGCAGAGAATGAAATGGCCAGTTAGGAGAGTGTTCACTGTTTTGGTATTCTTTATTGTAGTCTTGTCCATAAGAGTCTTAGAATGGTGAAGGAATGATGCACAAACACCGATTCAACTTATAGGACGATTCGACTGAAATCCGTCCCACTTAGAGAGAATAGGAGGTTGGAGAGAAAGAAAAGATCCAGTTGGAAGAGTGTGGACTATTTTTGTATGCTTTATAGTATTGTTTTCCATCAGAGTCTTGTAACGGTGAAGGAATGATGTTCAAACACCGATTCAACTTATAAGAGGATTCGAGTGAAATCCGTCCCATTTAGAATGAAAAGGAGGCTGGAGAGAAAGAAATCGGCCTGTTAGGAACTATGTTTTATAGTATTGTTGTCCATAAGAGTCTAATAATGGTAAAGGAATGATGAACAAAGATCGATTCAACTTATTTGATGATTCGAGTGAAATCCGTTCCACTTAGAAAGAAAAAGAGGCTGCAGAGAATGAAATGGCCAGTTAGGAGAGTGTTCACTGTTTTGGTATTCTTTATTGTAGTCTTGTCCATAAGAGTCTTAGAATGGTGAAGGAATGATGCACAAACACCGATTCAACTTATAGGACGATTCGACTGAAATCCGTCCCACTTAGAGAGAATAGGAGGTTGGAGAGAAAGAAAAGATCCAGTTGGAAGAGTGTGGACTATTTTTGTATGCTTTATAGTATTGTTTTCCATCAGAGTCTTGTAACGGTGAAGGAATGATGTTCAAACACCGATTCAACTTATAAGAGGATTCGAGTGAAATCCGTCCCATTTAGAATGAAAAGGAGGCTGGAGAGAAAGAAATCGGCCTGTTAGGAACTATGTTTTATAGTATTGTTGTCCATAAGAGTCTAATAATGGTAAAGGAATGATGAACAAAGATCGATTCAACTTATTTGATGATTCGAGTGAAATCCGTTCCACTTAGAAAGAAAAAGAGGCTGCAGAGAATGAAATGGCCAGTTAGGAGAGTGTTCACTGTTTTGGTATTCTTTATTGTAGTCTTGTCCATAAGAGTCTTAGAATGGTGAAGGAATGATGCACAAACACCGATTCAACTTATAGGACGATTCGACTGAAATCCGTCCCACTTAGAGAGAATAGGAGGTTGGAGAGAAAGAAAAGATCCAGTTGGAAGAGTGTGGACTATTTTTGTATGCTTTATAGTATTGTTTTCCATCAGAGTCTTGTAACGGTGAAGGAATGATGTTCAAACACCGATTCAACTTATAAGAGGATTCGAGTGAAATCCGTCCCATTTAGAATGAAAAGGAGGCTGGAGAGAAAGAAATCGGCCTGTTAGGAACTATGTTTTATAGTATTGTTGTCCATAAGAGTCTAATAATGGTAAAGGAATGATGAACAAAGATCGATTCAACTTATTTGATGATTCGAGTGAAATCCGTTCCACTTAGAAAGAAAAAGAGTCTGCAGAGAATGAAATGGCCAGTTAGGAGAGTGTTCACTGTTTTGGTATTCTTTATTGTAGTCTTGTCCATAAGAGTCTTAGAATGGTGAAGGAATGATGCACAAACACCGATTCAACTTATAGGACGATTCGACTGAAATCCGTCCCACTTAGAGAGAATAGGAGGTTGGAGAGAAAGAAAAGATCCAGTTGGAAGAGTGTGGACTATTTTTGTATGCTTTATAGTATTGTTTTCCATCAGAGTCTTGTAACGGTGAAGGAATGATGTTCAAACACCGATTCAACTTATAAGAGGATTCGAGTGAAATCCGTCCCATTTAGAATGAAAAGGAGGCTGGAGAGAAAGAAATCGGCCTGTTAGGAACTATGTTTTATAGTATTGTTGTCCATAAGAGTCTAATAATGGTAAAGGAATGATGAACAAAGATCGATTCAACTTATTTGATGATTCGAGTGAAATCCGTTCCACTTAGAAAGAAAAAGAGGCTGCAGAGAATGAAATGGCCAGTTAGGAGAGTGTTCACTGTTTTGGTATTCTTTATTGTAGTCTTGTCCATAAGAGTCTTAGAATGGTGAAGGAATGATGCACAAACACCGATTCAACTTATAGGACGATTCGACTGAAATCCGTCCCACTTAGAGAGAATAGGAGGTTGGAGAGAAAGAAAAGATCCAGTTGGAAGAGTGTGGACTATTTTTGTATGCTTTATAGTATTGTTTTCCATCAGAGTCTTGTAACGGTGAAGGAATGATGTTCAAACACCGATTCAACTTATAAGAGGATTCGAGTGAAATCCGTCCCATTTAGAATGAAAAGGAGGCTGGAGAGAAAGAAATCGGCCTGTTAGGAACTATGTTTTATAGTATTGTTGTCCATAAGAGTCTAATAATGGTAAAGGAATGATGAACAAAGATCGATTCAACTTATTTGATGATTCGAGTGAAATCCGTTCCACTTAGAAAGAAAAAGAGGCTGCAGAGAATGAAATGGCCAGTTAGGAGAGTGTTCACTGTTTTGGTATTCTTTATTGTAGTCTTGTCCATAAGAGTCTTAGAATGGTGAAGGAATGATGCACAAACACCGATTCAACTTATAGGACGATTCGACTGAAATCCGTCCCACTTAGAGAGAATAGGAGGTTGGAGAGAAAGAAAAGATCCAGTTGGAAGAGTGTGGACTATTTTTGTATGCTTTATAGTATTGTTTTCCATCAGAGTCTTGTAACGGTGAAGGAATGATGTTCAAACACCGATTCAACTTATAAGAGGATTCGAGTGAAATCCGTCCCATTTAGAATGAAAAGGAGGCTGGAGAGAAAGAAATCGGCCTGTTAGGAACTATGTTTTATAGTATTGTTGTCCATAAGAGTCTAATAATGGTAAAGGAATGATGAACAAAGATCGATTCAACTTATTTGATGATTCGAGTGAAATCCGTTCCACTTAGAAAGAAAAAGAGGCTGCAGAGAATGAAATGGCCAGTTAGGAGAGTGTTCACTGTTTTGGTATTCTTTATTGTAGTCTTGTCCATAAGAGTCTTAGAATGGTGAAGGAATGATGCACAAACACCGATTCAACTTATAGGACGATTCGACTGAAATCCGTCCCACTTAGAGAGAATAGGAGGTTGGAGAGAAAGAAAAGATCCAGTTGGAAGAGTGTGGACTATTTTTGTATGCTTTATAGTATTGTTTTCCATCAGAGTCTTGT
This sequence comes from Cornus suecica, assembly GCA_963922005.1. Taxonomy (NCBI): domain Eukaryota; kingdom Viridiplantae; phylum Streptophyta; class Magnoliopsida; order Cornales; family Cornaceae; genus Cornus; species Cornus suecica. Next base: position 37,782,967 of record OY998243.1, read on the forward strand.
AACGGTGAAGGAATGATGTTCAAACACCGATTCAACTTATAAGAGGATTCGAGTGAAATCCGTCCCATTTAGAATGAAAAGGAGGCTGGAGAGAAAGAAATCGGCCTGTTAGGAACTATGTTTTATAGTATTGTTGTCCATAAGAGTCTAATAATGGTAAAGGAATGATGAACAAAGATCGATTCAACTTATTTGATGATTCGAGTGAAATCCGTTCCACTTAGAAAGAAAAAGAGGCTGCAGAGAATGAAATGGCCAGTTAGGAGAGTGTTCACTGTTTTGGTATTCTTTATTGTAGTCTTGTCCATAAGAGTCTTAGAATGGTGAAGGAATGATGCACAAACACCGATTCAACTTATAGGACGATTCGACTGAAATCCGTCCCACTTAGAGAGAATAGGAGGTTGGAGAGAAAGAAAAGATCCAGTTGGAAGAGTGTGGACTATTTTTGTATGCTTTATAGTATTGTTTTCCATCAGAGTCTTGTAACGGTGAAGGAATGATGTTCAAACACCGATTCAACTTATAAGAGGATTCGAGTGAAATCCGTCCCATTTAGAATGAAAAGGAGGCTGGAGAGAAAGAAATCGGCCTGTTAGGAACTATGTTTTATAGTATTGTTGTCCATAAGAGTCTAATAATGGTAAAGGAATGATGAACAAAGATCGATTCAACTTATTTGATGATTCGAGTGAAATCCGTTCCACTTAGAAAGAAAAAGAGGCTGCAGAGAATGAAATGGCCAGTTAGGAGAGTGTTCACTGTTTTGGTATTCTTTATTGTAGTCTTGTCCATAAGAGTCTTAGAATGGTGAAGGAATGATGCACAAACACCGATTCAACTTATAGGACGATTCGACTGAAATCCGTCCCACTTAGAGAGAATAGGAGGTTGGAGAGAAAGAAAAGATCCAGTTGGAAGAGTGTGGACTATTTTTGTATGCTTTATAGTATTGTTTTCCATCAGAGTCTTGTAACGGTGAAGGAATGATGTTCAAACACCGATTCAACTTATAAGAGGATTCGAGTGAAATCCGTCCCATTTAGAATGAAAAGGAGGCTGGAGAGAAAGAAATCGGCCTGTTAGGAACTATGTTTTATAGTATTGTTGTCCATAAGAGTCTAATAATGGTAAAGGAATGATGAACAAAGATCGATTCAACTTATTTGATGATTCGAGTGAAATCCGTTCCACTTAGAAAGAAAAAGAGGCTGCAGAGAATGAAATGGCCAGTTAGGAGAGTGTTCACTGTTTTGGTATTCTTTATTGTAGTCTTGTCCATAAGAGTCTTAGAATGGTGAAGGAATGATGCACAAACACCGATTCAACTTATAGGACGATTCGACTGAAATCCGTCCCACTTAGAGAGAATAGGAGGTTGGAGAGAAAGAAAAGATCCAGTTGGAAGAGTGTGGACTATTTTTGTATGCTTTATAGTATTGTTTTCCATCAGAGTCTTGTAACGGTGAAGGAATGATGTTCAAACACCGATTCAACTTATAAGAGGATTCGAGTGAAATCCGTCCCATTTAGAATGAAAAGGAGGCTGGAGAGAAAGAAATCGGCCTGTTAGGAACTATGTTTTATAGTATTGTTGTCCATAAGAGTCTAATAATGGTAAAGGAATGATGAACAAAGATCGATTCAACTTATTTGATGATTCGAGTGAAATCCGTTCCACTTAGAAAGAAAAAGAGGCTGCAGAGAATGAAATGGCCAGTTAGGAGAGTGTTCACTGTTTTGGTATTCTTTATTGTAGTCTTGTCCATAAGAGTCTTAGAATGGTGAAGGAATGATGCACAAACACCGATTCAACTTATAGGACGATTCGACTGAAATCCGTCCCACTTAGAGAGAATAGGAGGTTGGAGAGAAAGAAAAGATCCAGTTGGAAGAGTGTGGACTATTTTTGTATGCTTTATAGTATTGTTTTCCATCAGAGTCTTGTAACGGTGAAGGAATGATGTTCAAACACCGATTCAACTTATAAGAGGATTCGAGTGAAATCCGTCCCATTTAGAATGAAAAGGAGGCTGGAGAGAAAGAAATCGGCCTGTTAGGAAGGCGTGCACTATGTTTTATAGTATTGTTGTCCATAAGAGTCTAATAATGGTAAAGGAATGATGAACAAAGATCGATTCAACTTATTTGATGATTCGAGTGAAATCCGTTCCACTTAGAAAGAAAAAGAGGCTGCAGAGAATGAAATGGCCAGTTAGGAGAGTGTTCACTGTTTTGGTATTCTTTATTGTAGTCTTGTCCATAAGAGTCTTAGAATGGTGAAGGAATGATGCACAAACACCGATTCAACTTATAGGACGATTCGACTGAAATCCGTCCCACTTAGAGAGAATAGGAGGTTGGAGAGAAAGAAAAGATCCAGTTGGAAGAGTGTGGACTATTTTTGTATGCTTTATAGTATTGTTTTCCATCAGAGTCTTGTAACGGTGAAGGAATGATGTTCAAACACCGATTCAACTTATAAGAGGATTCGAGTGAAATCCGTCCCATTTAGAATGAAAAGGAGGCTGGAGAGAAAGAAATCGGCCTGTTAGGAAGGCGTGCACTATGTTTTATAGTATTGTTGTCCATAAGAGTCTAATAATGGTAAAGGAATGATGAACAAAGATCGATTCAACTTATTTGATGATTCGAGTGAAATCCGTTCCACTTAGAAAGAAAAAGAGGCTGCAGAGAATGAAATGGCCAGTTAGGAGAGTGTTCACTGTTTTGGTATTCTTTATTGTAGTCTTGTCCATAAGAGTCTTAGAATGGTGAAGGAATGATGCACAAACACCGATTCAACTTATAGGACGATTCGACTGAAATCCGTCCCACTTAGAGAGAATAGGAGGTTGGAGAGAAAGAAAAGATCCAGTTGGAAGAGTGTGGACTATTTTTGTATGCTTTATAGTATTGTTTTCCATCAGAGTCTTGTAACGGTGAAGGAATGATGTTCAAACACCGATTCAACTTATAAGAGGATTCGAGTGAAATCCGTCCCATTTAGAATGAAAAGGAGGCTGGAGAGAAAGAAATCGGCCTGTTAGGAAGGCGTGCACTATGTTTTATAGTATTGTTGTCCATAAGAGTCTAATAATGGTAAAGGAATGATGAACAAAGATCGATTCAACTTATTTGATGATTCGAGTGAAATCCGTTCCACTTAGAAAGAAAAAGAGGCTGCAGAGAATGAAATGGCCAGTTAGGAGAGTGTTCACTGTTTTGGTATTCTTTATTGTAGTCTTGTCCATAAGAGTCTTAGAATGGTGAAGGAATGATGCACAAACACCGATTCAACTTATAGGACGATTCGACTGAAATCCGTCCCACTTAGAGAGAATAGGAGGTTGGAGAGAAAGAAAAGATCCAGTTGGAAGAGTGTGGACTATTTTTGTATGCTTTATAGTATTGTTTTCCATCAGAGTCTTGTAACGGTGAAGGAATGATGTTCAAACACCGATTCAACTTATAAGAGGATTCGAGTGAAATCCGTCCCATTTAGAATGAAAAGGAGGCTGGAGAGAAAGAAATCGGCCTGTTAGGAAGGCGTGCACTATGTTTTATAGTATTGTTGTCCATAAGAGTCTAATAATGGTAAAGGAATGATGAACAAAGATCGATTCAACTTATTTGATGATTCGAGTGAAATCCGTTCCACTTAGAAAGAAAAAGAGGCTGCAGAGAATGAAATGGCCAGTTAGGAGAGTGTTCACTGTTTTGGTATTCTTTATTGTAGTCTTGTCCATAAGAGTCTTAGAATGGTGAAGGAATGATGCACAAACACCGATTCAACTTATAGGACGATTCGACTGAAATCCGTCCCACTTAGAGAGAATAGGAGGTTGGAGAGAAAGAAAAGATCCAGTTGGAAGAGTGTGGACTATTTTTGTATGCTTTATAGTATTGTTTTCCATCAGAGTCTTGTAACGGTGAAGGAATGATGTTCAAACACCGATTCAACTTATAAGAGGATTCGAGTGAAATCCGTCCCATTTAGAATGAAAAGGAGGCTGGAGAGAAAGAAATCGGCCTGTTAGGAAGGCGTGCACTATGTTTTATAGTATTGTTGTCCATAAGAGTCTAATAATGGTAAAGGAATGATGAACAAAGATCGATTCAACTTATTTGATGATTCGAGTGAAATCCGTTCCACTTAGAAAGAAAAAGAGGCTGCAGAGAATGAAATGGCCAGTTAGGAGAGTGTTCACTGTTTTGGTATTCTTTATTGTAGTCTTGTCCATAAGAGTCTTAGAATGGTGAAGGAATGATGCACAAACACCGATTCAACTTATAGGACGATTCGACTGAAATCCGTCCCACTTAGAGAGAATAGGAGGTTGGAGAGAAAGAAAAGATCCAGTTGGAAGAGTGTGGACTATTTTTGTATGCTTTATAGTATTGTTTTCCATCAGAGTCTTGTAACGGTGAAGGAATGATGTTCAAACACCGATTCAACTTATAAGAGGATTCGAGTGAAATCCGTCCCATTTAGAATGAAAAGGAGGCTGGAGAGAAAGAAATCGGCCTGTTAGGAAGGCGTGCACTATGTTTTATAGTATTGTTGTCCATAAGAGTCTTAAAGGAATGATGAACAAAGATCGATTCAACTTATTTGATGATTCGAGTGAAATCCGTTCCACTTAGAAAGAAAAAGAGGCTGCAGAGAATGAAATGGCCAGTTAGGAGAGTGTTCACTGTTTTGGTATTCTTTATTGTAGTCTTGTCCATAAGAGTCTTAGAATGGTGAAGGAATGATGCACAAACACCGATTCAACTTATAGGACGATTCGACTGAAATCCGTCCCACTTAGAGAGAATAGGAGGTTGGAGAGAAAGAAAAGATCCAGTTGGAAGAGTGTGGACTATTTTTGTATGCTTTATAGTATTGTTTTCCATCAGAGTCTTGTAACGGTGAAGGAATGATGTTCAAACACCGATTCAACTTATAAGAGGATTCGAGTGAAATCCGTCCCATTTAGAATGAAAAGGAGGCTGGAGAGAAAGAAATCGGCCTGTTAGGAAGGCGTGCACTATGTTTTATAGTATTGTTGTCCATAAGAGTCTAATAATGGTAAAGGAATGATGAACAAAGATCGATTCAACTTATTTGATGATTCGAGTGAAATCCGTTCCACTTAGAAAGAAAAAGAGGCTGCAGAGAATGAAATGGCCAGTTAGGAGAGTGTTCACTGTTTTGGTATTCTTTATTGTAGTCTTGTCCATAAGAGTCTTAGAATGGTGAAGGAATGATGCACAAACACCGATTCAACTTATAGGACGATTCGACTGAAATCCGTCCCACTTAGAGAGAATAGGAGGTTGGAGAGAAAGAAAAGATCCAGTTGGAAGAGTGTGGACTATTTTTGTATGCTTTATAGTATTGTTTTCCATCAGAGTCTTGTAACGGTGAAGGAATGATGTTCAAACACCGATTCAACTTATAAGAGGATTCGAGTGAAATCCGTCCCATTTAGAATGAAAAGGATGCTGGAGAGAAAGAAATCGGCCTGTTAGGAAGGCGTGCACTATGTTTTATAGTATTGTTGTCCATAAGAGTCTAATAATGGTAAAGGAATGATGAACAAAGATCGATTCAACTTATTTGATGATTCGAGTGAAATCCGTTCCACTTAGAAAGAAAAAGAGGCTGCAGAGAATGAAATGGCCAGTTAGGAGAGTGTTCACTGTTTTGGTATTCTTTATTGTAGTCTTGTCCATAAGAGTCTTAGAATGGTGAAGGAATGATGCACAAACACCGATTCAACTTATAGGACGATTCGACTGAAATCCGTCCCACTTAGAGAGAATAGGAGGTTGGAGAGAAAGAAAAGATCCAGTTGGAAGAGTGTGGACTATTTTTGTATGCTTTATAGTATTGTTTTCCATCAGAGTCTTGTAACGGTGAAGGAATGATGTTCAAACACCGATTCAACTTATAAGAGGATTCGAGTGAAATCCGTCCCATTTAGAATGAAAAGGAGGCTGGAGAGAAAGAAATCGGCCTGTTAGGAAGGCGTGCACTATGTTTTATAGTATTGTTGTCCATAAGAGTCTAATAATGGTAAAGGAATGATGAACAAAGATCGATTCAACTTATTTGATGATTCGAGTGAAATCCGTTCCACTTAGAAAGAAAAAGAGGCTGCAGAGAATGAAATGGCCAGTTAGGAGAGTGTTCACTGTTTTGGTATTCTTTATTGTAGTCTTGTCCATAAGAGTCTTAGAATGGTGAAGGAATGATGCACAAACACCGATTCAACTTATAGGACGATTCGACTGAAATCCGTCCCACTTAGAGAGAATAGGAGGTTGGAGAGAAAGAAAAGATCCAGTTGGAAGAGTGTGGACTATTTTTGTATGCTTTATAGTATTGTTTTCCATCAGAGTCTTGTAACGGTGAAGGAATGATGTTCAAACACCGATTCAACTTATAAGAGGATTCGAGTGAAATCCGTCCCATTTAGAATGAAAAGGAGGCTGGAGAGAAAGAAATCGGCCTGTTAGGAACTATGTTTTATAGTATTGTTGTCCATAAGAGTCTAATAATGGTAAAGGAATGATGAACAAAGATCGATTCAACTTATTTGATGATTCGAGTGAAATCCGTTCCACTTAGAAAGAAAAAGAGGCTGCAGAGAATGAAATGGCCAGTTAGGAGAGTGTTCACTGTTTTGGTATTCTTTATTGTAGTCTTGTCCATAAGAGTCTTAGAATGGTGAAGGAATGATGCACAAACACCGATTCAACTTATAGGACGATTCGACTGAAATCCGTCCCACTTAGAGAGAATAGGAGGTTGGAGAGAAAGAAAAGATCCAGTTGGAAGAGTGTGGACTATTTTTGTATGCTTTATAGTATTGTTTTCCATCAGAGTCTTGTAACGGTGAAGGAATGATGTTCAAACACCGATTCAACTTATAAGAGGATTCGAGTGAAATCCGTCCCATTTAGAATGAAAAGGAGGCTGGAGAGAAAGAAATCGGCCTGTTAGGAAGGCGTGCACTATGTTTTATAGTATTGTTGTCCATAAGAGTCTAATAATGGTAAAGGAATGATGAACAAAGATCGATTCAACTTATTTGATGATTCGAGTGAAATCCGTTCCACTTAGAAAGAAAAAGAGGCTGCAGAGAATGAAATGGCCAGTTAGGAGAGTGTTCACTGTTTTGGTATTCTTTATTGTAGTCTTGTCCATAAGAGTCTTAGAATGGTGAAGGAATGATGCACAAACACCGATTCAACTTATAGGACGATTCGACTGAAATCCGTCCCACTTAGAGAGAATAGGAGGTTGGAGAGAAAGAAAAGATCCAGTTGGAAGAGTGTGGACTATTTTTGTATGCTTTATAGTATTGTTTTCCATCAGAGTCTTGTAACGGTGAAGGAATGATGTTCAAACACCGATTCAACTTATAAGAGGATTCGAGTGAAATCCGTCCCATTTAGAATGAAAAGGAGGCTGGAGAGAAAGAAATCGGCCTGTTAGGAACTATGTTTTATAGTATTGTTGTCCATAAGAGTCTAATAATGGTAAAGGAATGATGAACAAAGATCGATTCAACTTATTTGATGATTCGAGTGAAATCCGTTCCACTTAGAAAGAAAAAGAGGCTGCAGAGAATGAAATGGCCAGTTAGGAGAGTGTTCACTGTTTTGGTATTCTTTATTGTAGTCTTGTCCATAAGAGTCTTAGAATGGTGAAGGAATGATGCACAAACACCGATTCAACTTATAGGACGATTCGACTGAAATCCGTCCCACTTAGAGAGAATAGGAGGTTGGAGAGAAAGAAAAGATCCAGTTGGAAGAGTGTGGACTATTTTTGTATGCTTTATAGTATTGTTTTCCATCAGAGTCTTGTAACGGTGAAGGAATGATGTTCAAACACCGATTCAACTTATAAGAGGATTCGAGTGAAATCCGTCCCATTTAGAATGAAAAGGAGGCTGGAGAGAAAGAAATCGGCCTGTTAGGAACTATGTTTTATAGTATTGTTGTCCATAAGAGTCTAATAATGGTAAAGGAATGATGAACAAAGATCGATTCAACTTATTTGATGATTCGAGTGAAATCCGTTCCACTTAGAAAGAAAAAGAGGCTGCAGAGAATGAAATGGCCAGTTAGGAGAGTGTTCACTGTTTTGGTATTCTTTATTGTAGTCTTGTCCATAAGAGTCTTAGAATGGTGAAGGAATGATGCACAAACACCGATTCAACTTATAGGACGATTCGACTGAAATCCGTCCCACTTAGAGAGAATAGGAGGTTGGAGAGAAAGAAAAGATCCAGTTGGAAGAGTGTGGACTATTTTTGTATGCTTTATAGTATTGTTTTCCATCAGAGTCTTGTAACGGTGAAGGAATGATGTTCAAACACCGATTCAACTTATAAGAGGATTCGAGTGAAATCCGTCCCATTTAGAATGAAAAGGAGGCTGGAGAGAAAGAAATCGGCCTGTTAGGAAGGCGTGCACTATGTTTTATAGTATTGTTGTCCATAAGAGTCTAATAATGGTAAAGGAATGATGAACAAAGATCGATTCAACTTATTTGATGATTCGAGTGAAATCCGTTCCACTTAGAAAGAAAAAGAGGCTGCAGAGAATGAAATGGCCAGTTAGGAGAGTGTTCACTGTTTTGGTATTCTTTATTGTAGTCTTGTCCATAAGAGTCTTAGAATGGTGAAGGAATGATGCACAAACACCGATTCAACTTATAGGACGATTCGACTGAAATCCGTCCCACTTAGAGAGAATAGGAGGTTGGAGAGAAAGAAAAGATCCAGTTGGAAGAGTGTGGACTATTTTTGTATGCTTTATAGTATTGTTTTCCATCAGAGTCTTGTAACGGTGAAGGAATGATGTTCAAACACCGATTCAACTTATAAGAGGATTCGAGTGAAATCCGTCCCATTTAGAATGAAAAGGAGGCTGGAGAGAAAGAAATCGGCCTGTTAGGAACTATGTTTTATAGTATTGTTGTCCATAAGAGTCTAATAATGGTAAAGGAATGATGAACAAAGATCGATTCAACTTATTTGATGATTCGAGTGAAATCCGTTCCACTTAGAAAGAAAAAGAGGCTGCAGAGAATGAAATGGCCAGTTAGGAGAGTGTTCACTGTTTTGGTATTCTTTATTGTAGTCTTGTCCATAAGAGTCTTAGAATGGTGAAGGAATGATGCACAAACACCGATTCAACTTATAGGACGATTCGACTGAAATCCGTCCCACTTAGAGAGAATAGGAGGTTGGAGAGAAAGAAAAGATCCAGTTGGAAGAGTGTGGACTATTTTTGTACGCTTTATAGTATTGTTTTCCATCAGAGTCTTGTAACGGTGAAGGAATGATGTTCAAACACCGATTCAACTTATAAGAGGATTCGAGTGAAATCCGTCCCATTTAGAATGAAAAGGAGGCTGGAGAGAAAGAAATCGGCCTGTTAGGAAGGCGTGCACTATGTTTTATAGTATTGTTGTCCATAAGAGTCTAATAATGGTAAAGGAATGATGAACAAAGATCGATTCAACTTATTTGATGATTCGAGTGAAATCCGTTCCACTTAGAAAGAAAAAGAGGCTGCAGAGAATGAAATGGCCAGTTAGGAGAGTGTTCACTGTTTTGGTATTCTTTATTGTAGTCTTGTCCATAAGAGTCTTAGAATGGTGAAGGAATGATGCACAAACACCGATTCAACTTATAGGACGATTCGACTGAAATCCGTCCCACTTAGAGAGAATAGGAGGTTGGAGAGAAAGAAAAGATCCAGTTGGAAGAGTGTGGACTATTTTTGTACGCTTTATAGTATTGTTTTCCATCAGAGTCTTGTAACGGTGAAGGAATGATGTTCAAACACCGATTCAACTTATAAGAGGATTCGAGTGAAATCCGTCCCATTTAGAATGAAAAGGAGGCTGGAGAGAAAGAAATCGGCCTGTTAGGAAGGCGTGCACTATGTTTTATAGTATTGTTGTCCATAAGAGTCTAATAATGGTAAAGGAATGATGAACAAAGATCGATTCAACTTATTTGATGATTCGAGTGAAATCCGTTCCACTTAGAAAGAAAAAGAGGCTGCAGAGAATGAAATGGCCAGTTAGGAGAGTGTTCACTGTTTTGGTATTCTTTATTGTAGTCTTGTCCATAAGAGTCTTAGAATGGTGAAGGAATGATGCACAAACACCGATTCAACTTATAGGACGATTCGACTGAAATCCGTCCCACTTAGAGAGAATAGGAGGTTGGAGAGAAAGAAAAGATCCAGTTGGAAGAGTGTGGACTATTTTTGTACGCTTTATAGTATTGTTTTCCATCAGAGTCTTGTAACGGTGAAGGAATGATGTTCAAACACCGATTCAACTTATAAGAGGATTCGAGTGAAATCCGTCCCATTTAGAATGAAAAGGAGGCTGGAGAGAAAGAAATCGGCCTGTTAGGAACTATGTTTTATAGTATTGTTGTCCATAAGAGTCTAATAATGGTAAAGGAATGATGAACAAAGATCGATTCAACTTATTTGATGATTCGAGTGAAATCCGTTCCACTTAGAAAGAAAAAGAGGCTGCAGAGAATGAAATGGCCAGTTAGGAGAGTGTTCACTGTTTTGGTATTCTTTATTGTAGTCTTGTCCATAAGAGTCTTAGAATGGTGAAGGAATGATGCACAAACACCGATTCAACTTATAGGACGATTCGACTGAAATCCGTCCCACTTAGAGAGAATAGGAGGTTGGAGAGAAAGAAAAGATCCAGTTGGAAGAGTGTGGACTATTTTTGTACGCTTTATAGTATTGTTTTCCATCAGAGTCTTGTAACGGTGAAGGAATGATGTTCAAACACCGATTCAACTTATAAGAGGATTCGAGTGAAATCCGTCGAGAGAAAGAAATCGGCCTGTTAGGAAGGCGTGCACTATGTTTTATAGTATTGTTGTCCATAAGAGTCTAATAATGGTAAAGGAATGATGAACAAAGATCGATTCAACTTATTTGATGATTCGAGTGAAATCCGTTCCACTTAGAAAGAAAAAGAGGCTGCAGAGAATGAAATGGCCAGTTAGGAGAGTGTTCACTGTTTTGGTATTCTTTATTGTAGTCTTGTCCATAAGAGTCTTAGAATGGTGAAGGAATGATGCACAAACACCGATTCAACTTATAGGACGATTCGACTGAAATCCGTCCCACTTAGAGAGAATAGGAGGTTGGAGAGAAAGAAAAGATCCAGTTGGAAGAGTGTGGACTATTTTTGTATGCTTTATAGTATTGTTTTCCATCAGAGTCTTGTAACGGTGAAGGAATGATGTTCAAACACCGATTCAACTTATAAGAGGATTCGAGTGAAATCCGTCCCAGAGAGAAAGAAATCGGCCTGTTAGGAAGGCGTGCACTATGTTTTATAGTATTGTTGTCCATAAGAGTCTAATAATGGTAAAGGAATGATGAACAAAGATCGATTCAACTTATTTGATGATTCGAGTGAAATCCGTTCCACTTAGAAAGAAAAAGAGGCTGCAGAGAATGAAATGGCCAGTTAGGAGAGTGTTCACTGTTTTGGTATTCTTTATTGTAGTCTTGTCCATAAGAGTCTTAGAATGGTGAAGGAATGATGCACAAACACCGATTCAACTTATAGGACGATTCGACTGAAATCCGTCCCACTTAGAGAGAATAGGAGGTTGGAGAGGAAGAAAAGATCCAGTTGGAAGAGTGTGGACTATTTTTGTACGCTTTATAGTATTGTTTTCCATCAGAGTCTTGTAACAGTGAAGGAATGATGTTCAAACACCGATTCAACTTATAAGAGGATTCGAGTGAAATCCGTCCCATTTAGAATGAAAAGGAGGCCGGAGAGAAAGAAATCGGCCTGTTAGGAAGGCGTGCACTATGTTTTATAGTATTGTTGTCCATAAGAGTCTAATAATGGTAAAGGAATGATGAACAAAGATCGATTCAACTTATTTGATGATTCGAGTGAAATCCGTTCCACTTAGAAAGAAAAAGAGGCTGCAGAGAATGAAATGGCCAGTTAGGAGAGTGTTCACTGTTTTGGTATTCTTTATTGTAGTCTTGTCCATAAGAGTCTTTGAATGGTGAAGGAATGATGCACAAACACCGATTCAACTTATAGGACGATTCGACTGAAATCCGTCCCACTTAGAGAGAATAGGAGGTTGGAGAGGAAGAAAAGATCCAGTTGGAAGAGTGTGGACTATTTTTGTATGCTTTATAGTATTGTTTTCCATCAGAGTCTTGTAACGGTGAAGGAATGATGTTCAAACACCGATTCAACTTATAAGAGGATTCGAGTGAAATCCGTCCCATTTAGAATGAAAAGGAGGCCGGAGAGAAAGAAATCGGCCTGTTAGGAAGGCGTGCACTATGTTTTATAGTATTGTTGTCCACAAGAGTCTAATAATGGTAAAGGAATGATGAACAAAGATCGATTCAACTTATTTGATGATTCGAGTGAAATCCGTTCCACTTAGAAAGAAAAAGAGGCTGCAGAGAATGAAATGGCCAGTTAGGAGAGTGTTCACTGTTTTGGTATTCTTTATTGTAGTCTTGTCCATAAGAGTCTTAGAATGGTGAAGGAATGATGCACAAACACCGATTCAACTTATAGGACGATTCGACTGAAATCCGTCCCACTTAGAGAGAATAGGAGGTTGGAGAGAAAGAAAAGATCCAGTTGGAAGAGTGTGGACTATTTTTGAATGCTTTATAGTATTGTTTTCCATCAGAGTCTTGTAACGGTGAAGGAATGATGTTCAAACACCGATTCAACTTATAAGAGGATTCGAGTGAAATCCGTCCCAGAGAGAAAGAAATCGGCCTGTTAGGAAGGCGTGCACTATGTTTTATAGTATTGTTGTCCATAAGAGTCTAATAATGGTAAAGGAATGATGAACAAAGATCGATTCAACTTATTTGATGATTCGAGTGAAATCCGTTCCACTTAGAAAGAAAAAGAGGCTGCAGAGAATGAAATGGCCAGTTAGGAGAGTGTTCACTGTTTTGGTATTCTTTATTGTAGTCTTGTCCATAAGAGTCTTAGAATGGTGAAGGAATGATGCACAAACACCGATTCAACTTATAGGACGATTCGACTGAAATCCGTCCCACTTAGAGAGAATAGGAGGTTGGAGAGAAAGAAAAGATCCAGTTGGAAGAGTGTGGACTATTTTTGTATGCTTTATAGTATTGTTTTCCATCAGAGTCTTGTAACGGTGAAGGAATGATGTTCAAACACCGATTCAACTTATAAGAGGATTCGAGTGAAATCCGTCCCAGAGAGAAAGAAATCGGCCTGTTAGGAAGGCGTGCACTATGTTTTATAGTATTGTTGTCCATAAGAGTCTAATAATGGTAAAGGAATGATGAACAAAGATCGATTCAACTTATTTGATGATTCGAGTGAAATCCGTTCCACTTAGAAAGAAAAAGAGGCTGCAGAGAATGAAATGGCCAGTTAGGAGAGTGTTCACTGTTTTGGTATTCTTTATTGTAGTCTTGTCCATAAGAGTCTTAGAATGGTGAAGGAATGATGCACAAACACCGATTCAACTTATAGGACGATTCGACTGAAATCCGTCCCACTTAGAGAGAATAGGAGGTTGGAGAGGAAGAAAAGATCCAGTTGGAAGAGTGTGGACTATTTTTGTATGCTTTATAGTATTGTTTTCCATCAGAGTCTTGTAACAGTGAAGGAATGATGTTCAAACACCGATTCAACTTATAAGAGGATTCGAGTGAAATCCGTCCCATTTAGAATGAAAAGGAGGCCGGAGAGAAAGAAATCGGCCTGTTAGGAAGGCGTGCACTATGTTTTATAGTATTGTTGTCCATAAGAGTCTAATAATGGTAAAGGAATGATGAACAAAGATCGATTCAACTTATTTGATGATTCGAGTGAAATCCGTTCCACTTAGAAAGAAAAAGAGGCTGCAGAGAATGAAATGGCCAGTTAGGAGAGTGTTCACTGTTTTGGTATTCTTTATTGTAGTCTTGTCCATAAGAGTCTTTGAATGGTGAAGGAATGATGCACAAACACCGATTCAACTTATACGACGATTCGACTGAAATCCGTCCCACTTAGAGAGAATAGGAGGTTGGAGAGGAAGAAAAGATCCAGTTGGAAGAGTGTGGACTATTTTTGTATGCTTTATAGTATTGTTTTCCATCAGAGTCTTGTAACGGTGAAGGAATGATGTTCAAACACCGATTCAACTTATAAGAGGATTCGAGTGAAATCCGTCCCATTTAGAATGAAAAGGAGGCCGGAGAGAAAGAAATCGGCCTGTTAGGAAGGCGTGCACTATGTTTTATAGTATTGTTGTCCATAAGAGTCTAATAATGGTAAAGGAATGATGAACAAAGATCGATTCAACTTATTTGATGATTCGAGTGAAATCCGTTCCACTTAGAAAGAAAAAGAGGCTGCAGAGAATGAAATGGCCAGTTAGGAGAGTGTTCACTGTTTTGGTATTCTTTATTGTAGTCTTGTCCATAAGAGTCTTAGAATGGTGAAGGAATGATGCACAAACACCGATTCAACTTATAGGACGATTCGACTGAAATCCGTCCCACTTAGAGAGAATAGGAGGTTGGAGAGAAAGAAAAGATCCAGTTGGAAGAGTGTGGACTATTTTTGTATGCTTTATAGTATTGTTTTCCATCAGAGTCTTGTAACGGTGAAGGAATGATGTTCAAACACCGATTCAACTTATAAGAGGATTCGAGTGAAATCCGTCCCAGAGAGAAAGAAATCGGCCTGTTAGGAAGGCGTGCACTATGTTTTATAGTATTGTTGTCCATAAGAGTCTAATAATGGTAAAGGAATGATGAACAAAGATCGATTCAACTTATTTGATGATTCGAGTGAAATCCGTTCCACTTAGAAAGAAAAAGAGGCTGCAGAGAATGAAATGGCCAGTTAGGAGAGTGTTCACTGTTTTGGTATTCTTTATTGTAGTCTTGTCCATAAGAGTCTTAGAATGGTGAAGGAATGATGCACAAACACCGATTCAACTTATAGGACGATTCGACTGAAATCCGTCCCACTTAGAGAGAATAGGAGGTTGGAGAGAAAGAAAAGATCCAGTTGGAAGAGTGTGGACTATTTTTGTATGCTTTATAGTATTGTTTTCCATCAGAGTCTTGTAACGGTGAAGGAATGATGTTCAAACACCGATTCAACTTATAAGAGGATTCGAGTGAAATCCGTCCCATTTAGAATGAAAAGGAGGCCGGAGAGAAAGAAATCGGCCTGTTAGGAAGGCGTGCACTATGTTTTATAGTATTGTTGTCCATAAGAGTCTAATAATGGTAAAGGAATGATGAACAAAGATCGATTCAACTTATTTGATGATTCGAGTGAAATCCGTTCCACTTAGAAAGAAAAAGAGGTTGCAGAGAATGAAATGGCCAGTTAGGAGAGTGTTCACTGTTTTGGTATTCTTTATTGTAGTCTTGTCCATAAGAGTCTTAGAATGGTGAAGGAATGATGCACAAACACCGATTCAACTTATAGGACGATTCGACTGAAATCCGTCCCACTTAGAGAGAATAGGAGGTTGGAGAGGAAGAAAAGATCCAGTTGGAAGAGTGTGGACTATTTTTGTATGCTTTATAGTATTGTTTTCCATCAGAGTCTTGTAACGGTGAAGGAATGATGTTCAAACACCGATTCAACTTATAAGAGGATTCGAGTGAAATCCGTCCCATCTAGAATGAAAAGGAGGCTGGAGAGAAAGAAATCGGCCTGTTAGGAAGACGTGCACTATGTTTTATAGTATTGTTGTCCATAAGAGTCCAATAATGGTAAAGGAATGATGAACAAAGATCGATTCAACTTATTTGATGATTCGAGTGAAATCCGTTCCACTTAGAAAGAAAAAGAGGTTGCAGAGAATGAAATGGCCAGTTAGGAGAGTGTTCACTGTTTTGGTATTCTTTATTGTAGTCTTGTCCATAAGAGTCTTAGAATGGTGAAGGAATGATGCACAAACACCGATTCAACTTATAGGACGATTCGACTGAAATCCGTCCCACTTAGAGAGAATAGGAGGTTGGAGAGGAAGAAAAGATCCAGTTGGAAGAGTGTGGACTATTTTTGTATGCTTTATAGTATTGTTTTCCATCAGATTCTTGTAACGATGAAGGAATGATGTTCAAACACCGATTCAACTTATAAGAGGATTCGAGTGAAATCCGTCCCATCTAGAATGAAAAGGAGGCTGGAGAGAAAGAAATCGGCCTGTTAGGAAGGCGTGCACTATGTTTTATAGTATTGTTGTCCATAAGAGTCTAATAATGGTAAAGGAATGATGAACAAAGATCGATTCAACTAGGAGAGTGTTCACTGTTTTGGTATTCTTTATTGTAGTCTTGTCCATAAGAGTCTTAGAATGGTGAAGGAATGATGCACAAACACCGATTCAACTTATAGGACGATTCGACTGAAATCCGTCCCACTTAGAGAGAATAGGAGGTTGGAGAGGAAGAAAAGATCCAGTTGGAAGAGTGTGGACTATTTTTGTATGCTTTATAGTATTGTTTTCCATCAGAGTCTTGTAACGGTGAAGGAATGATGTTCAAACACCGATTCAACTTATAAGAGGATTCGAGTGAAATCCGTCCCATTTAGAATGAAAAGGAGGCCGGAGAGAAAGAAATCGGCCTGTTAGGAAGGCGTGCACTATGTTTTATAGTATTGTTGTCCATAAGAGTCTAATAATGGTAAAGGAATGATGAACAAAGATCGATTCAACTTATTTGATGATTCGAGTGAAATCCGTTCCACTTAGAAAGAAAAAGAGGCTGCAGAGAATGAAATGGCCAGTTAGGAGAGTGTTCACTGTTTTGGTATTCTTTATTGTAGTCTTGTCCATAAGAGTCTTAGAATGGTGAAGGAATGATGCACAAACACCGATTCAACTTATAGGACGATTCGACTGAAATCCGTCCCACTTAGAGAGAATAGGAGGTTGGAGAGAAAGAAAAGATCCAGTTGGAAGAGTGTGGACTATTTTTGTATGCTTTATAGTATTGTTTTCCATCAGAGTCTTGTAACGGTGAAGGAATGATGTTCAAACACCGATTCAACTTATAAGAGGATTCGAGTGAAATCCGTCCCAGAGAGAAAGAAATCGGCCTGTTAGGAAGGCGTGCACTATGTTTTATAGTATTGTTGTCCATAAGAGTCTAATAATGGTAAAGGAATGATGAACAAAGATCGATTCAACTTATTTGATGATTCGAGTGAAATCCGTTCCACTTAGAAAGAAAAAGAGGCTGCAGAGAATGAAATGGCCAGTTAGGAGAGTGTTCACTGTTTTGGTATTCTTTATTGTAGTCTTGTCCATAAGAGTCTTAGAATGGTGAAGGAATGATGCACAAACACCGATTCAACTTATAGGACGATTCGACTGAAATCCGTCCCACTTAGAGAGAATAGGAGGTTGGAGAGGAAGAAAAGATCCAGTTGGAAGAGTGTGGACTATTTTTGTATGCTTTATAGTATTGTTTTCCATCAGAGTCTTGTAACAGTGAAGGAATGATGTTCAAACACCGATTCAACTTATAAGAGGATTCGAGTGAAATCCGTCCCATTTAGAATGAAAAGGAGGCCGGAGAGAAAGAAATCGGCCTGTTAGGAAGGCGTGCACTATGTTTTATAGTATTGTTGTCCATAAGAGTCTAATAATGGTAAAGGAATGATGAACAAAGATCGATTCAACTTATTTGATGATTCGAGTGAAATCCGTTCCACTTAGAAAGAAAAAGAGGCTGCAGAGAATGAAATGGCCAGTTAGGAGAGTGTTCACTGTTTTGGTATTCTTTATTGTAGTCTTGTCCATAAGAGTCTTTGAATGGTGAAGGAATGATGCACAAACACCGATTCAACTTATAGGACGATTCGACTGAAATCCGTCCCACTTAGAGAGAATAGGAGGTTGGAGAGGAAGAAAAGATCCAGTTGGAAGAGTGTGGACTATTTTTGTATGCTTTATAGTATTGTTTTCCATCAGAGTCTTGTAACGGTGAAGGAATGATGTTCAAACACCGATTCAACTTATAAGAGGATTCGAGTGAAATCCGTCCCATTTAGAATGAAAAGGAGGCCGGAGAGAAAGAAATCGGCCTGTTAGGAAGGCGTGCACTATGTTTTATAGTATTGTTGTCCATAAGAGTCTAATAATGGTAAAGGAATGATGAACAAAGATCGATTCAACTTATTTGATGATTCGAGTGAAATCCGTTCCACTTAGAAAGAAAAAGAGGCTGCAGAGAATGAAATGGCCAGTTAGGAGAGTGTTCACTGTTTTGGTATTCTTTATTGTAGTCTTGTCCATAAGAGTCTTAGAATGGTGAAGGAATGATGCACAAACACCGATTCAACTTATAGGACGATTCGACTGAAATCCGTCCCACTTAGAGAGAATAGGAGGTTGGAGAGAAAGAAAAGATCCAGTTGGAAGAGTGTGGACTATTTTTGTATGCTTTATAGTATTGTTTTCCATCAGAGTCTTGTAACGGTGAAGGAATGATGTTCAAACACCGATTCAACTTATAAGAGGATTCGAGTGAAATCCGTCCCAGAGAGAAAGAAATCGGCCTGTTAGGAAGGCGTGCACTATGTTTTATAGTATTGTTGTCCATAAGAGTCTAATAATGGTAAAGGA
This sequence comes from Cornus suecica, assembly GCA_963922005.1. Taxonomy (NCBI): domain Eukaryota; kingdom Viridiplantae; phylum Streptophyta; class Magnoliopsida; order Cornales; family Cornaceae; genus Cornus; species Cornus suecica. The sequence goes on from OY998243.1 coordinate 37,801,647, forward strand.
ATGATGAACAAAGATCGATTCAACTTATTTGATGATTCGAGTGAAATCCGTTCCACTTAGAAAGAAAAAGAGGCTGCAGAGAATGAAATGGCCAGTTAGGAGAGTGTTCACTGTTTTGGTATTCTTTATTGTAGTCTTGTCCATAAGAGTCTTAGAATGGTGAAGGAATGATGCACAAACACCGATTCAACTTATAGGACGATTCGACTGAAATCCGTCCCACTTAGAGAGAATAGGAGGTTGGAGAGGAAGAAAAGATCCAGTTGGAAGAGTGTGGACTATTTTTGTATGCTTTATAGTATTGTTTTCCATCAGAGTCTTGTAACGGTGAAGGAATGATGTTCAAACACCGATTCAACTTATAAGAGGATTCGAGTGAAATCCGTCCCATTTAGAATGAAAAGGAGGCCGGAGAGAAAGAAATCGGCCTGTTAGGAAGGCGTGCACTATGTTTTATAGTATTGTTGTCCATAAGAGTCTAATAATGGTAAAGGAATGATGAACAAAGATCGATTCAACTTATTTGATGATTCGAGTGAAATCCGTTCCACTTAGAAAGAAAAAGAGGTTGCAGAGAATGAAATGGCCAGTTAGGAGAGTGTTCACTGTTTTGGTATTCTTTATTGTAGTCTTGTCCATAAGAGTCTTAGAATGGTGAAGGAATGATGCACAAACACCGATTCAACTTATAGGACGATTCGACTGAAATCCGTCCCACTTAGAGAGAATAGGAGGTTGGAGAGGAAGAAAAGATCCAGTTGGAAGAGTGTGGACTATTTTTGTATGCTTTATAGTATTGTTTTCCATCAGAGTCTTGTAACGGTGAAGGAATGATGTTCAAACACCAATTCAACTTATAAGAGGATTCGAGTGAAATCCGTCCCATCTAGAATGAAAAGGAGGCTGGAGAGAAAGAAATCGGCCTGTTAGGAAGGCGTGCACTATGTTTTATAGTATTGTTGTCCATAAGAGGCCAATAATGGTAAAGGAATGATGAACAAAGATCGATTCAACTTATTTGATGATTCGAGTGAAATCCGTTCCACTTAGAAAGAAAAAGAGGTTGCAGAGAATGAAATGGCCAGTTAGGAGAGTGTTCACTGTTTTGGTATTCT
>OY998243.1:37802961-37858453 GCA_963922005.1 Cornus suecica
AAGAGTGTGGACTATTTTTGTATGCTTTATAGTATTGTTTTCCATCAGAGTCTTGTAACGGTGAAGGAATGATGTTCAAACACCGATTCAACTTATAAGAGGATTCGAGTGAAATCCGTCCCATTTAGAATGAAAAGGAGGCTGGAGAGAAAGAAATCGGCCTGTTAGGAATCACTATGTTTTATAGTATTGTTGTCCATAAGAGTCTAATAATGGTAAAGGAATGATGAACAAAGATCGATTCAACTTATTTGATGATTCGAGTGAAATCCGTTCCACTTAGAAAGAAAAAGAGGCTGCAGAGAATGAAATGGCCAGTTAGGAGAGTGTTCACTGTTTTGGTATTCTTTATTGTAGTCTTGTCCATAAGAGTCTTAGAATGGTGAAGGAATGATGCACAAACACCGATTCAACTTATAGGACGATTCGACTGAAATCCGTCCCACTTAGAGAGAATAGGAGGTTGGAGAGAAAGAAAAGATCCAGTTGGAAGAGTGTGGACTATTTTTGTATGCTTTATAGTATTGTTTTCCATCAGAGTCTTGTAACGGTGAAGGAATGATGTTCAAACACCGATTCAACTTATAAGAGGATTCGAGTGAAATCCGTCCCATTTAGAATGAAAAGGAGGCTGGAGAGAAAGAAATCGGCCTGTTAGGAAGGCGTGCACTATGTTTTATAGTATTGTTGTCCATAAGAGTCTAATAATGGTAAAGGAATGATGAACAAAGATCGATTCAACTTATTTGATGATTCGAGTGAAATCCGTTCCACTTAGAAAGAAAAAGAGGCTGCAGAGAATGAAATGGCCAGTTAGGAGAGTGTTCACTGTTTTGGTATTCTTTATTGTAGTCTTGTCCATAAGAGTCTTAGAATGGTGAAGGAATGATGCACAAACACCGATTCAACTTATAGGACGATTCGACTGAAATCCGTCCCACTTAGAGAGAATAGGAGGTTGGAGAGAAAGAAAAGATCCAGTTGGAAGAGTGTGGACTATTTTTGTATGCTTTATAGTATTGTTTTCCATCAGAGTCTTGTAACGGTGAAGGAATGATGTTCAAACACCGATTCAACTTATAAGAGGATTCGAGTGAAATCCGTCCCATTTAGAATGAAAAGGAGGCTGGAGAGAAAGAAATCGGCCTGTTAGGAAGGCGTGCACTATGTTTTATAGTATTGTTGTCCATAAGAGTCTAATAATGGTAAAGGAATGATGAACAAAGATCGATTCAACTTATTTGATGATTCGAGTGAAATCCGTTCCACTTAGAAAGAAAAAGAGGCTGCAGAGAATGAAATGGCCAGTTAGGAGAGTGTTCACTGTTTTGGTATTCTTTATTGTAGTCTTGTCCATAAGAGTCTTAGAATGGTGAAGGAATGATGCACAAACACCGATTCAACTTATAGGACGATTCGACTGAAATCCGTCCCACTTAGAGAGAATAGGAGGTTGGAGAGAAAGAAAAGATCCAGTTGGAAGAGTGTGGACTATTTTTGTATGCTTTATAGTATTGTTTTCCATCAGAGTCTTGTAACGGTGAAGGAATGATGTTCAAACACCGATTCAACTTATAAGAGGATTCGAGTGAAATCCGTCCCATTTAGAATGAAAAGGAGGCTGGAGAGAAAGAAATCGGCCTGTTAGGAAGGCGTGCACTATGTTTTATAGTATTGTTGTCCATAAGAGTCTAATAATGGTAAAGGAATGATGAACAAAGATCGATTCAACTTATTTGATGATTCGAGTGAAATCCGTTCCACTTAGAAAGAAAAAGAGGCTGCAGAGAATGAAATGGCCAGTTAGGAGAGTGTTCACTGTTTTGGTATTCTTTATTGTAGTCTTGTCCATAAGAGTCTTAGAATGGTGAAGGAATGATGCACAAACACCGATTCAACTTATAGGACGATTCGACTGAAATCCGTCCCACTTAGAGAGAATAGGAGGTTGGAGAGAAAGAAAAGATCCAGTTGGAAGAGTGTGGACTATTTTTGTATGCTTTATAGTATTGTTTTCCATCAGAGTCTTGTAACGGTGAAGGAATGATGTTCAAACACCGATTCAACTTATAAGAGGATTCGAGTGAAATCCGTCCCATTTAGAATGAAAAGGAGGCTGGAGAGAAAGAAATCGGCCTGTTAGGAAGGCGTGCACTATGTTTTATAGTATTGTTGTCCATAAGAGTCTAATAATGGTAAAGGAATGATGAACAAAGATCGATTCAACTTATTTGATGATTCGAGTGAAATCCGTTCCACTTAGAAAGAAAAAGAGGCTGCAGAGAATGAAATGGCCAGTTAGGAGAGTGTTCACTGTTTTGGTATTCTTTATTGTAGTCTTGTCCATAAGAGTCTTAGAATGGTGAAGGAATGATGCACAAACACCGATTCAACTTATAGGACGATTCGACTGAAATCCGTCCCACTTAGAGAGAATAGGAGGTTGGAGAGAAAGAAAAGATCCAGTTGGAAGAGTGTGGACTATTTTTGTATGCTTTATAGTATTGTTTTCCATCAGAGTCTTGTAACGGTGAAGGAATGATGTTCAAACACCGATTCAACTTATAAGAGGATTCGAGTGAAATCCGTCCCATTTAGAATGAAAAGGAGGCTGGAGAGAAAGAAATCGGCCTGTTAGGAAGGCGTGCACTATGTTTTATAGTATTGTTGTCCATAAGAGTCTAATAATGGTAAAGGAATGATGAACAAAGATCGATTCAACTTATTTGATGATTCGAGTGAAATCCGTTCCACTTAGAAAGAAAAAGAGGCTGCAGAGAATGAAATGGCCAGTTAGGAGAGTGTTCACTGTTTTGGTATTCTTTATTGTAGTCTTGTCCATAAGAGTCTTAGAATGGTGAAGGAATGATGCACAAACACCGATTCAACTTATAGGACGATTCGACTGAAATCCGTCCCACTTAGAGAGAATAGGAGGTTGGAGAGAAAGAAAAGATCCAGTTGGAAGAGTGTGGACTATTTTTGTATGCTTTATAGTATTGTTTTCCATCAGAGTCTTGTAACGGTGAAGGAATGATGTTCAAACACCGATTCAACTTATAAGAGGATTCGAGTGAAATCCGTCCCATTTAGAATGAAAAGGAGGCTGGAGAGAAAGAAATCGGCCTGTTAGGAAGGCGTGCACTATGTTTTATAGTATTGTTGTCCATAAGAGTCTAATAATGGTAAAGGAATGATGAACAAAGATCGATTCAACTTATTTGATGATTCGAGTGAAATCCGTTCCACTTAGAAAGAAAAAGAGGCTGCAGAGAATGAAATGGCCAGTTAGGAGAGTGTTCACTGTTTTGGTATTCTTTATTGTAGTCTTGTCCATAAGAGTCTTAGAATGGTGAAGGAATGATGCACAAACACCGATTCAACTTATAGGACGATTCGACTGAAATCCGTCCCACTTAGAGAGAATAGGAGGTTGGAGAGAAAGAAAAGATCCAGTTGGAAGAGTGTGGACTATTTTTGTATGCTTTATAGTATTGTTTTCCATCAGAGTCTTGTAACGGTGAAGGAATGATGTTCAAACACCGATTCAACTTATAAGAGGATTCGAGTGAAATCCGTCCCATTTAGAATGAAAAGGAGGCTGGAGAGAAAGAAATCGGCCTGTTAGGAAGGCGTGCACTATGTTTTATAGTATTGTTGTCCATAAGAGTCTAATAATGGTAAAGGAATGATGAACAAAGATCGATTCAACTTATTTGATGATTCGAGTGAAATCCGTTCCACTTAGAAAGAAAAAGAGGCTGCAGAGAATGAAATGGCCAGTTAGGAGAGTGTTCACTGTTTTGGTATTCTTTATTGTAGTCTTGTCCATAAGAGTCTTAGAATGGTGAAGGAATGATGCACAAACACCGATTCAACTTATAGGACGATTCGACTGAAATCCGTCCCACTTAGAGAGAATAGGAGGTTGGAGAGAAAGAAAAGATCCAGTTGGAAGAGTGTGGACTATTTTTGTATGCTTTATAGTATTGTTTTCCATCAGAGTCTTGTAACGGTGAAGGAATGATGTTCAAACACCGATTCAACTTATAAGAGGATTCGAGTGAAATCCGTCCCATTTAGAATGAAAAGGAGGCTGGAGAGAAAGAAATCGGCCTGTTAGGAAGGCGTGCACTATGTTTTATAGTATTGTTGTCCATAAGAGTCTAATAATGGTAAAGGAATGATGAACAAAGATCGATTCAACTTATTTGATGATTCGAGTGAAATCCGTTCCACTTAGAAAGAAAAAGAGGCTGCAGAGAATGAAATGGCCAGTTAGGAGAGTGTTCACTGTTTTGGTATTCTTTATTGTAGTCTTGTCCATAAGAGTCTTAGAATGGTGAAGGAATGATGCACAAACACCGATTCAACTTATAGGACGATTCGACTGAAATCCGTCCCACTTAGAGAGAATAGGAGGTTGGAGAGAAAGAAAAGATCCAGTTGGAAGAGTGTGGACTATTTTTGTATGCTTTATAGTATTGTTTTCCATCAGAGTCTTGTAACGGTGAAGGAATGATGTTCAAACACCGATTCAACTTATAAGAGGATTCGAGTGAAATCCGTCCCATTTAGAATGAAAAGGAGGCTGGAGAGAAAGAAATCGGCCTGTTAGGAAGGCGTGCACTATGTTTTATAGTATTGTTGTCCATAAGAGTCTAATAATGGTAAAGGAATGATGAACAAAGATCGATTCAACTTATTTGATGATTCGAGTGAAATCCGTTCCACTTAGAAAGAAAAAGAGGCTGCAGAGAATGAAATGGCCAGTTAGGAGAGTGTTCACTGTTTTGGTATTCTTTATTGTAGTCTTGTCCATAAGAGTCTTAGAATGGTGAAGGAATGATGCACAAACACCGATTCAACTTATAGGACGATTCGACTGAAATCCGTCCCACTTAGAGAGAATAGGAGGTTGGAGAGAAAGAAAAGATCCAGTTGGAAGAGTGTGGACTATTTTTGTATGCTTTATAGTATTGTTTTCCATCAGAGTCTTGTAACGGTGAAGGAATGATGTTCAAACACCGATTCAACTTATAAGAGGATTCGAGTGAAATCCGTCCCATTTAGAATGAAAAGGAGGCTGGAGAGAAAGAAATCGGCCTGTTAGGAAGGACTATGTTTTATAGTATTGTTGTCCATAAGAGTCTAATAATGGTAAAGGAATGATGAACAAAGATCGATTCAACTTATTTGATGATTCGAGTGAAATCCGTTCCACTTAGAAAGAAAAAGAGGCTGCAGAGAATGAAATGGCCAGTTAGGAGAGTGTTCACTGTTTTGGTATTCTTTATTGTAGTCTTGTCCATAAGAGTCTTAGAATGGTGAAGGAATGATGCACAAACACCGATTCAACTTATAGGACGATTCGACTGAAATCCGTCCCACTTAGAGAGAATAGGAGGTTGGAGAGAAAGAAAAGATCCAGTTGGAAGAGTGTGGACTATTTTTGTATGCTTTATAGTATTGTTTTCCATCAGAGTCTTGTAACGGTGAAGGAATGATGTTCAAACACCGATTCAACTTATAAGAGGATTCGAGTGAAATCCGTCCCATTTAGAATGAAAAGGAGGCTGGAGAGAAAGAAATCGGCCTGTTAGGAAGGCGTGCACTATGTTTTATAGTATTGTTGTCCATAAGAGTCTAATAATGGTAAAGGAATGATGAACAAAGATCGATTCAACTTATTTGATGATTCGAGTGAAATCCGTTCCACTTAGAAAGAAAAAGAGGCTGCAGAGAATGAAATGGCCAGTTAGGAGAGTGTTCACTGTTTTGGTATTCTTTATTGTAGTCTTGTCCATAAGAGTCTTAGAATGGTGAAGGAATGATGCACAAACACCGATTCAACTTATAGGACGATTCGACTGAAATCCGTCCCACTTAGAGAGAATAGGAGGTTGGAGAGAAAGAAAAGATCCAGTTGGAAGAGTGTGGACTATTTTTGTATGCTTTATAGTATTGTTTTCCATCAGAGTCTTGTAACGGTGAAGGAATGATGTTCAAACACCGATTCAACTTATAAGAGGATTCGAGTGAAATCCGTCCCATTTAGAATGAAAAGGAGGCTGGAGAGAAAGAAATCGGCCTGTTAGGAAGGCGTGCACTATGTTTTATAGTATTGTTGTCCATAAGAGTCTAATAATGGTAAAGGAATGATGAACAAAGATCGATTCAACTTATTTGATGATTCGAGTGAAATCCGTTCCACTTAGAAAGAAAAAGAGGCTGCAGAGAATGAAATGGCCAGTTAGGAGAGTGTTCACTGTTTTGGTATTCTTTATTGTAGTCTTGTCCATAAGAGTCTTAGAATGGTGAAGGAATGATGCACAAACACCGATTCAACTTATAGGACGATTCGACTGAAATCCGTCCCACTTAGAGAGAATAGGAGGTTGGAGAGAAAGAAAAGATCCAGTTGGAAGAGTGTGGACTATTTTTGTATGCTTTATAGTATTGTTTTCCATCAGAGTCTTGTAACGGTGAAGGAATGATGTTCAAACACCGATTCAACTTATAAGAGGATTCGAGTGAAATCCGTCCCATTTAGAATGAAAAGGAGGCTGGAGAGAAAGAAATCGGCCTGTTAGGAAGGCGTCACTATGTTTTATAGTATTGTTGTCCATAAGAGTCTAATAATGGTAAAGGAATGATGAACAAAGATCGATTCAACTTATTTGATGATTCGAGTGAAATCCGTTCCACTTAGAAAGAAAAAGAGGCTGCAGAGAATGAAATGGCCAGTTAGGAGAGTGTTCACTGTTTTGGTATTCTTTATTGTAGTCTTGTCCATAAGAGTCTTAGAATGGTGAAGGAATGATGCACAAACACCGATTCAACTTATAGGACGATTCGACTGAAATCCGTCCCACTTAGAGAGAATAGGAGGTTGGAGAGAAAGAAAAGATCCAGTTGGAAGAGTGTGGACTATTTTTGTATGCTTTATAGTATTGTTTTCCATCAGAGTCTTGTAACGGTGAAGGAATGATGTTCAAACACCGATTCAACTTATAAGAGGATTCGAGTGAAATCCGTCCCATTTAGAATGAAAAGGAGGCTGGAGAGAAAGAAATCGGCCTGTTAGGAAGGCGTGCACTATGTTTTATAGTATTGTTGTCCATAAGAGTCTAATAATGGTAAAGGAATGATGAACAAAGATCGATTCAACTTATTTGATGATTCGAGTGAAATCCGTTCCACTTAGAAAGAAAAAGAGGCTGCAGAGAATGAAATGGCCAGTTAGGAGAGTGTTCACTGTTTTGGTATTCTTTATTGTAGTCTTGTCCATAAGAGTCTTAGAATGGTGAAGGAATGATGCACAAACACCGATTCAACTTATAGGACGATTCGACTGAAATCCGTCCCACTTAGAGAGAATAGGAGGTTGGAGAGAAAGAAAAGATCCAGTTGGAAGAGTGTGGACTATTTTTGTATGCTTTATAGTATTGTTTTCCATCAGAGTCTTGTAACGGTGAAGGAATGATGTTCAAACACCGATTCAACTTATAAGAGGATTCGAGTGAAATCCGTCCCATTTAGAATGAAAAGGAGGCTGGAGAGAAAGAAATCGGCCTGTTAGGAAGGCGTGCACTATGTTTTATAGTATTGTTGTCCATAAGAGTCTAATAATGGTAAAGGAATGATGAACAAAGATCGATTCAACTTATTTGATGATTCGAGTGAAATCCGTTCCACTTAGAAAGAAAAAGAGGCTGCAGAGAATGAAATGGCCAGTTAGGAGAGTGTTCACTGTTTTGGTATTCTTTATTGTAGTCTTGTCCATAAGAGTCTTAGAATGGTGAAGGAATGATGCACAAACACCGATTCAACTTATAGGACGATTCGACTGAAATCCGTCCCACTTAGAGAGAATAGGAGGTTGGAGAGAAAGAAAAGATCCAGTTGGAAGAGTGTGGACTATTTTTGTATGCTTTATAGTATTGTTTTCCATCAGAGTCTTGTAACGGTGAAGGAATGATGTTCAAACACCGATTCAACTTATAAGAGGATTCGAGTGAAATCCGTCCCATTTAGAATGAAAAGGAGGCTGGAGAGAAAGAAATCGGCCTGTTAGGAAGGCGTGCACTATGTTTTATAGTATTGTTGTCCATAAGAGTCTAATAATGGTAAAGGAATGATGAACAAAGATCGATTCAACTTATTTGATGATTCGAGTGAAATCCGTTCCACTTAGAAAGAAAAAGAGGCTGCAGAGAATGAAATGGCCAGTTAGGAGAGTGTTCACTGTTTTGGTATTCTTTATTGTAGTCTTGTCCATAAGAGTCTTAGAATGGTGAAGGAATGATGCACAAACACCGATTCAACTTATAGGACGATTCGACTGAAATCCGTCCCACTTAGAGAGAATAGGAGGTTGGAGAGAAAGAAAAGATCCAGTTGGAAGAGTGTGGACTATTTTTGTATGCTTTATAGTATTGTTTTCCATCAGAGTCTTGTAACGGTGAAGGAATGATGTTCAAACACCGATTCAACTTATAAGAGGATTCGAGTGAAATCCGTCCCATTTAGAATGAAAAGGAGGCTGGAGAGAAAGAAATCGGCCTGTTAGGAAGGCGTGCACTATGTTTTATAGTATTGTTGTCCATAAGAGTCTAATAATGGTAAAGGAATGATGAACAAAGATCGATTCAACTTATTTGATGATTCGAGTGAAATCCGTTCCACTTAGAAAGAAAAAGAGGCTGCAGAGAATGAAATGGCCAGTTAGGAGAGTGTTCACTGTTTTGGTATTCTTTATTGTAGTCTTGTCCATAAGAGTCTTAGAATGGTGAAGGAATGATGCACAAACACCGATTCAACTTATAGGACGATTCGACTGAAATCCGTCCCACTTAGAGAGAATAGGAGGTTGGAGAGAAAGAAAAGATCCAGTTGGAAGAGTGTGGACTATTTTTGTATGCTTTATAGTATTGTTTTCCATCAGAGTCTTGTAACGGTGAAGGAATGATGTTCAAACACCGATTCAACTTATAAGAGGATTCGAGTGAAATCCGTCCCATTTAGAATGAAAAGGAGGCTGGAGAGAAAGAAATCGGCCTGTTAGGAAGGCGTGCACTATGTTTTATAGTATTGTTGTCCATAAGAGTCTAATAATGGTAAAGGAATGATGAACAAAGATCGATTCAACTTATTTGATGATTCGAGTGAAATCCGTTCCACTTAGAAAGAAAAAGAGGCTGCAGAGAATGAAATGGCCAGTTAGGAGAGTGTTCACTGTTTTGGTATTCTTTATTGTAGTCTTGTCCATAAGAGTCTTAGAATGGTGAAGGAATGATGCACAAACACCGATTCAACTTATAGGACGATTCGACTGAAATCCGTCCCACTTAGAGAGAATAGGAGGTTGGAGAGAAAGAAAAGATCCAGTTGGAAGAGTGTGGACTATTTTTGTATGCTTTATAGTATTGTTTTCCATCAGAGTCTTGTAACGGTGAAGGAATGATGTTCAAACACCGATTCAACTTATAAGAGGATTCGAGTGAAATCCGTCCCATTTAGAATGAAAAGGAGGCTGGAGAGAAAGAAATCGGCCTGTTAGGAAGGCGTGCACTATGTTTTATAGTATTGTTGTCCATAAGAGTCTAATAATGGTAAAGGAATGATGAACAAAGATCGATTCAACTTATTTGATGATTCGAGTGAAATCCGTTCCACTTAGAAAGAAAAAGAGGCTGCAGAGAATGAAATGGCCAGTTAGGAGAGTGTTCACTGTTTTGGTATTCTTTATTGTAGTCTTGTCCATAAGAGTCTTAGAATGGTGAAGGAATGATGCACAAACACCGATTCAACTTATAGGACGATTCGACTGAAATCCGTCCCACTTAGAGAGAATAGGAGGTTGGAGAGAAAGAAAAGATCCAGTTGGAAGAGTGTGGACTATTTTTGTATGCTTTATAGTATTGTTTTCCATCAGAGTCTTGTAACGGTGAAGGAATGATGTTCAAACACCGATTCAACTTATAAGAGGATTCGAGTGAAATCCGTCCCATTTAGAATGAAAAGGAGGCTGGAGAGAAAGAAATCGGCCTGTTAGGAAGGCGTGCACTATGTTTTATAGTATTGTTGTCCATAAGAGTCTAATAATGGTAAAGGAATGATGAACAAAGATCGATTCAACTTATTTGATGATTCGAGTGAAATCCGTTCCACTTAGAAAGAAAAAGAGGCTGCAGAGAATGAAATGGCCAGTTAGGAGAGTGTTCACTGTTTTGGTATTCTTTATTGTAGTCTTGTCCATAAGAGTCTTAGAATGGTGAAGGAATGATGCACAAACACCGATTCAACTTATAGGACGATTCGACTGAAATCCGTCCCACTTAGAGAGAATAGGAGGTTGGAGAGAAAGAAAAGATCCAGTTGGAAGAGTGTGGACTATTTTTGTATGCTTTATAGTATTGTTTTCCATCAGAGTCTTGTAACGGTGAAGGAATGATGTTCAAACACCGATTCAACTTATAAGAGGATTCGAGTGAAATCCGTCCCATTTAGAATGAAAAGGAGGCTGGAGAGAAAGAAATCGGCCTGTTAGGAAGGCGTGCACTATGTTTTATAGTATTGTTGTCCATAAGAGTCTAATAATGGTAAAGGAATGATGAACAAAGATCGATTCAACTTATTTGATGATTCGAGTGAAATCCGTTCCACTTAGAAAGAAAAAGAGGCTGCAGAGAATGAAATGGCCAGTTAGGAGAGTGTTCACTGTTTTGGTATTCTTTATTGTAGTCTTGTCCATAAGAGTCTTAGAATGGTGAAGGAATGATGCACAAACACCGATTCAACTTATAGGACGATTCGACTGAAATCCGTCCCACTTAGAGAGAATAGGAGGTTGGAGAGAAAGAAAAGATCCAGTTGGAAGAGTGTGGACTATTTTTGTATGCTTTATAGTATTGTTTTCCATCAGAGTCTTGTAACGGTGAAGGAATGATGTTCAAACACCGATTCAACTTATAAGAGGATTCGAGTGAAATCCGTCCCATTTAGAATGAAAAGGAGGCTGGAGAGAAAGAAATCGGCCTGTTAGGAAGGCGTGCACTATGTTTTATAGTATTGTTGTCCATAAGAGTCTAATAATGGTAAAGGAATGATGAACAAAGATCGATTCAACTTATTTGATGATTCGAGTGAAATCCGTTCCACTTAGAAAGAAAAAGAGGCTGCAGAGAATGAAATGGCCAGTTAGGAGAGTGTTCACTGTTTTGGTATTCTTTATTGTAGTCTTGTCCATAAGAGTCTTAGAATGGTGAAGGAATGATGCACAAACACCGATTCAACTTATAGGACGATTCGACTGAAATCCGTCCCACTTAGAGAGAATAGGAGGTTGGAGAGAAAGAAAAGATCCAGTTGGAAGAGTGTGGACTATTTTTGTATGCTTTATAGTATTGTTTTCCATCAGAGTCTTGTAACGGTGAAGGAATGATGTTCAAACACCGATTCAACTTATAAGAGGATTCGAGTGAAATCCGTCCCATTTAGAATGAAAAGGAGGCTGGAGAGAAAGAAATCGGCCTGTTAGGAAGGCGTGCACTATGTTTTATAGTATTGTTGTCCATAAGAGTCTAATAATGGTAAAGGAATGATGAACAAAGATCGATTCAACTTATTTGATGATTCGAGTGAAATCCGTTCCACTTAGAAAGAAAAAGAGGCTGCAGAGAATGAAATGGCCAGTTAGGAGAGTGTTCACTGTTTTGGTATTCTTTATTGTAGTCTTGTCCATAAGAGTCTTAGAATGGTGAAGGAATGATGCACAAACACCGATTCAACTTATAGGACGATTCGACTGAAATCCGTCCCACTTAGAGAGAATAGGAGGTTGGAGAGAAAGAAAAGATCCAGTTGGAAGAGTGTGGACTATTTTTGTATGCTTTATAGTATTGTTTTCCATCAGAGTCTTGTAACGGTGAAGGAATGATGTTCAAACACCGATTCAACTTATAAGAGGATTCGAGTGAAATCCGTCCCATTTAGAATGAAAAGGAGGCTGGAGAGAAAGAAATCGGCCTGTTAGGAAGGCGTGCACTATGTTTTATAGTATTGTTGTCCATAAGAGTCTAATAATGGTAAAGGAATGATGAACAAAGATCGATTCAACTTATTTGATGATTCGAGTGAAATCCGTTCCACTTAGAAAGAAAAAGAGGCTGCAGAGAATGAAATGGCCAGTTAGGAGAGTGTTCACTGTTTTGGTATTCTTTATTGTAGTCTTGTCCATAAGAGTCTTAGAATGGTGAAGGAATGATGCACAAACACCGATTCAACTTATAGGACGATTCGACTGAAATCCGTCCCACTTAGAGAGAATAGGAGGTTGGAGAGAAAGAAAAGATCCAGTTGGAAGAGTGTGGACTATTTTTGTATGCTTTATAGTATTGTTTTCCATCAGAGTCTTGTAACGGTGAAGGAATGATGTTCAAACACCGATTCAACTTATAAGAGGATTCGAGTGAAATCCGTCCCATTTAGAATGAAAAGGAGGCTGGAGAGAAAGAAATCGGCCTGTTAGGAAGGCGTGCACTATGTTTTATAGTATTGTTGTCCATAAGAGTCTAATAATGGTAAAGGAATGATGAACAAAGATCGATTCAACTTATTTGATGATTCGAGTGAAATCCGTTCCACTTAGAAAGAAAAAGAGGCTGCAGAGAATGAAATGGCCAGTTAGGAGAGTGTTCACTGTTTTGGTATTCTTTATTGTAGTCTTGTCCATAAGAGTCTTAGAATGGTGAAGGAATGATGCACAAACACCGATTCAACTTATAGGACGATTCGACTGAAATCCGTCCCACTTAGAGAGAATAGGAGGTTGGAGAGAAAGAAAAGATCCAGTTGGAAGAGTGTGGACTATTTTTGTATGCTTTATAGTATTGTTTTCCATCAGAGTCTTGTAACGGTGAAGGAATGATGTTCAAACACCGATTCAACTTATAAGAGGATTCGAGTGAAATCCGTCCCATTTAGAATGAAAAGGAGGCTGGAGAGAAAGAAATCGGCCTGTTAGGAAGGCGTGCACTATGTTTTATAGTATTGTTGTCCATAAGAGTCTAATAATGGTAAAGGAATGATGAACAAAGATCGATTCAACTTATTTGATGATTCGAGTGAAATCCGTTCCACTTAGAAAGAAAAAGAGGCTGCAGAGAATGAAATGGCCAGTTAGGAGAGTGTTCACTGTTTTGGTATTCTTTATTGTAGTCTTGTCCATAAGAGTCTTAGAATGGTGAAGGAATGATGCACAAACACCGATTCAACTTATAGGACGATTCGACTGAAATCCGTCCCACTTAGAGAGAATAGGAGGTTGGAGAGAAAGAAAAGATCCAGTTGGAAGAGTGTGGACTATTTTTGTATGCTTTATAGTATTGTTTTCCATCAGAGTCTTGTAACGGTGAAGGAATGATGTTCAAACACCGATTCAACTTATAAGAGGATTCGAGTGAAATCCGTCCCATTTAGAATGAAAAGGAGGCTGGAGAGAAAGAAATCGGCCTGTTAGGAAGGCGTGCACTATGTTTTATAGTATTGTTGTCCATAAGAGTCTAATAATGGTAAAGGAATGATGAACAAAGATCGATTCAACTTATTTGATGATTCGAGTGAAATCCGTTCCACTTAGAAAGAAAAAGAGGCTGCAGAGAATGAAATGGCCAGTTAGGAGAGTGTTCACTGTTTTGGTATTCTTTATTGTAGTCTTGTCCATAAGAGTCTTAGAATGGTGAAGGAATGATGCACAAACACCGATTCAACTTATAGGACGATTCGACTGAAATCCGTCCCACTTAGAGAGAATAGGAGGTTGGAGAGAAAGAAAAGATCCAGTTGGAAGAGTGTGGACTATTTTTGTATGCTTTATAGTATTGTTTTCCATCAGAGTCTTGTAACGGTGAAGGAATGATGTTCAAACACCGATTCAACTTATAAGAGGATTCGAGTGAAATCCGTCCCATTTAGAATGAAAAGGAGGCTGGAGAGAAAGAAATCGGCCTGTTAGGAAGGCGTGCACTATGTTTTATAGTATTGTTGTCCATAAGAGTCTAATAATGGTAAAGGAATGATGAACAAAGATCGATTCAACTTATTTGATGATTCGAGTGAAATCCGTTCCACTTAGAAAGAAAAAGAGGCTGCAGAGAATGAAATGGCCAGTTAGGAGAGTGTTCACTGTTTTGGTATTCTTTATTGTAGTCTTGTCCATAAGAGTCTTAGAATGGTGAAGGAATGATGCACAAACACCGATTCAACTTATAGGACGATTCGACTGAAATCCGTCCCACTTAGAGAGAATAGGAGGTTGGAGAGAAAGAAAAGATCCAGTTGGAAGAGTGTGGACTATTTTTGTATGCTTTATAGTATTGTTTTCCATCAGAGTCTTGTAACGGTGAAGGAATGATGTTCAAACACCGATTCAACTTATAAGAGGATTCGAGTGAAATCCGTCCCATTTAGAATGAAAAGGAGGCTGGAGAGAAAGAAATCGGCCTGTTAGGAAGGCGTGCACTATGTTTTATAGTATTGTTGTCCATAAGAGTCTAATAATGGTAAAGGAATGATGAACAAAGATCGATTCAACTTATTTGATGATTCGAGTGAAATCCGTTCCACTTAGAAAGAAAAAGAGGCTGCAGAGAATGAAATGGCCAGTTAGGAGAGTGTTCACTGTTTTGGTATTCTTTATTGTAGTCTTGTCCATAAGAGTCTTAGAATGGTGAAGGAATGATGCACAAACACCGATTCAACTTATAGGACGATTCGACTGAAATCCGTCCCACTTAGAGAGAATAGGAGGTTGGAGAGAAAGAAAAGATCCAGTTGGAAGAGTGTGGACTATTTTTGTATGCTTTATAGTATTGTTTTCCATCAGAGTCTTGTAACGGTGAAGGAATGATGTTCAAACACCGATTCAACTTATAAGAGGATTCGAGTGAAATCCGTCCCATTTAGAATGAAAAGGAGGCTGGAGAGAAAGAAATCGGCCTGTTAGGAAGGCGTGCACTATGTTTTATAGTATTGTTGTCCATAAGAGTCTAATAATGGTAAAGGAATGATGAACAAAGATCGATTCAACTTATTTGATGATTCGAGTGAAATCCGTTCCACTTAGAAAGAAAAAGAGGCTGCAGAGAATGAAATGGCCAGTTAGGAGAGTGTTCACTGTTTTGGTATTCTTTATTGTAGTCTTGTCCATAAGAGTCTTAGAATGGTGAAGGAATGATGCACAAACACCGATTCAACTTATAGGACGATTCGACTGAAATCCGTCCCACTTAGAGAGAATAGGAGGTTGGAGAGAAAGAAAAGATCCAGTTGGAAGAGTGTGGACTATTTTTGTATGCTTTATAGTATTGTTTTCCATCAGAGTCTTGTAACGGTGAAGGAATGATGTTCAAACACCGATTCAACTTATAAGAGGATTCGAGTGAAATCCGTCCCATTTAGAATGAAAAGGAGGCTGGAGAGAAAGAAATCGGCCTGTTAGGAAGGCGTGCACTATGTTTTATAGTATTGTTGTCCATAAGAGTCTAATAATGGTAAAGGAATGATGAACAAAGATCGATTCAACTTATTTGATGATTCGAGTGAAATCCGTTCCACTTAGAAAGAAAAAGAGGCTGCAGAGAATGAAATGGCCAGTTAGGAGAGTGTTCACTGTTTTGGTATTCTTTATTGTAGTCTTGTCCATAAGAGTCTTAGAATGGTGAAGGAATGATGCACAAACACCGATTCAACTTATAGGACGATTCGACTGAAATCCGTCCCACTTAGAGAGAATAGGAGGTTGGAGAGAAAGAAAAGATCCAGTTGGAAGAGTGTGGACTATTTTTGTATGCTTTATAGTATTGTTTTCCATCAGAGTCTTGTAACGGTGAAGGAATGATGTTCAAACACCGATTCAACTTATAAGAGGATTCGAGTGAAATCCGTCCCATTTAGAATGAAAAGGAGGCTGGAGAGAAAGAAATCGGCCTGTTAGGAAGGCGTGCACTATGTTTTATAGTATTGTTGTCCATAAGAGTCTAATAATGGTAAAGGAATGATGAACAAAGATCGATTCAACTTATTTGATGATTCGAGTGAAATCCGTTCCACTTAGAAAGAAAAAGAGGCTGCAGAGAATGAAATGGCCAGTTAGGAGAGTGTTCACTGTTTTGGTATTCTTTATTGTAGTCTTGTCCATAAGAGTCTTAGAATGGTGAAGGAATGATGCACAAACACCGATTCAACTTATAGGACGATTCGACTGAAATCCGTCCCACTTAGAGAGAATAGGAGGTTGGAGAGAAAGAAAAGATCCAGTTGGAAGAGTGTGGACTATTTTTGTATGCTTTATAGTATTGTTTTCCATCAGAGTCTTGTAACGGTGAAGGAATGATGTTCAAACACCGATTCAACTTATAAGAGGATTCGAGTGAAATCCGTCCCATTTAGAATGAAAAGGAGGCTGGAGAGAAAGAAATCGGCCTGTTAGGAAGGCGTGCACTATGTTTTATAGTATTGTTGTCCATAAGAGTCTAATAATGGTAAAGGAATGATGAACAAAGATCGATTCAACTTATTTGATGATTCGAGTGAAATCCGTTCCACTTAGAAAGAAAAAGAGGCTGCAGAGAATGAAATGGCCAGTTAGGAGAGTGTTCACTGTTTTGGTATTCTTTATTGTAGTCTTGTCCATAAGAGTCTTAGAATGGTGAAGGAATGATGCACAAACACCGATTCAACTTATAGGACGATTCGACTGAAATCCGTCCCACTTAGAGAGAATAGGAGGTTGGAGAGAAAGAAAAGATCCAGTTGGAAGAGTGTGGACTATTTTTGTATGCTTTATAGTATTGTTTTCCATCAGAGTCTTGTAACGGTGAAGGAATGATGTTCAAACACCGATTCAACTTATAAGAGGATTCGAGTGAAATCCGTCCCATTTAGAATGAAAAGGAGGCTGGAGAGAAAGAAATCGGCCTGTTAGGAAGGCGTGCACTATGTTTTATAGTATTGTTGTCCATAAGAGTCTAATAATGGTAAAGGAATGATGAACAAAGATCGATTCAACTTATTTGATGATTCGAGTGAAATCCGTTCCACTTAGAAAGAAAAAGAGGCTGCAGAGAATGAAATGGCCAGTTAGGAGAGTGTTCACTGTTTTGGTATTCTTTATTGTAGTCTTGTCCATAAGAGTCTTAGAATGGTGAAGGAATGATGCACAAACACCGATTCAACTTATAGGACGATTCGACTGAAATCCGTCCCACTTAGAGAGAATAGGAGGTTGGAGAGAAAGAAAAGATCCAGTTGGAAGAGTGTGGACTATTTTTGTATGCTTTATAGTATTGTTTTCCATCAGAGTCTTGTAACGGTGAAGGAATGATGTTCAAACACCGATTCAACTTATAAGAGGATTCGAGTGAAATCCGTCCCATTTAGAATGAAAAGGAGGCTGGAGAGAAAGAAATCGGCCTGTTAGGAAGGCGTGCACTATGTTTTATAGTATTGTTGTCCATAAGAGTCTAATAATGGTAAAGGAATGATGAACAAAGATCGATTCAACTTATTTGATGATTCGAGTGAAATCCGTTCCACTTAGAAAGAAAAAGAGGCTGCAGAGAATGAAATGGCCAGTTAGGAGAGTGTTCACTGTTTTGGTATTCTTTATTGTAGTCTTGTCCATAAGAGTCTTAGAATGGTGAAGGAATGATGCACAAACACCGATTCAACTTATAGGACGATTCGACTGAAATCCGTCCCACTTAGAGAGAATAGGAGGTTGGAGAGAAAGAAAAGATCCAGTTGGAAGAGTGTGGACTATTTTTGTATGCTTTATAGTATTGTTTTCCATCAGAGTCTTGTAACGGTGAAGGAATGATGTTCAAACACCGATTCAACTTATAAGAGGATTCGAGTGAAATCCGTCCCATTTAGAATGAAAAGGAGGCTGGAGAGAAAGAAATCGGCCTGTTAGGAAGGCGTGCACTATGTTTTATAGTATTGTTGTCCATAAGAGTCTAATAATGGTAAAGGAATGATGAACAAAGATCGATTCAACTTATTTGATGATTCGAGTGAAATCCGTTCCACTTAGAAAGAAAAAGAGGCTGCAGAGAATGAAATGGCCAGTTAGGAGAGTGTTCACTGTTTTGGTATTCTTTATTGTAGTCTTGTCCATAAGAGTCTTAGAATGGTGAAGGAATGACAAACACCGATTCAACTTATAGGACGATTCGACTGAAATCCGTCCCACTTAGAGAGAATAGGAGGTTGGAGAGAAAGAAAAGATCCAGTTGGAAGAGTGTGGACTATTTTTGTATGCTTTATAGTATTGTTTTCCATCAGAGTCTTGTAACGGTGAAGGAATGATGTTCAAACACCGATTCAACTTATAAGAGGATTCGAGTGAAATCCGTCCCATTTAGAATGAAAAGGAGGCTGGAGAGAAAGAAATCGGCCTGTTAGGAAGGCGTGCACTATGTTTTATAGTATTGTTGTCCATAAGAGTCTAATAATGGTAAAGGAATGATGAACAAAGATCGATTCAACTTATTTGATGATTCGAGTGAAATCCGTTCCACTTAGAAAGAAAAAGAGGCTGCAGAGAATGAAATGGCCAGTTAGGAGAGTGTTCACTGTTTTGGTATTCTTTATTGTAGTCTTGTCCATAAGAGTCTTAGAATGGTGAAGGAATGATGCACAAACACCGATTCAACTTATAGGACGATTCGACTGAAATCCGTCCCACTTAGAGAGAATAGGAGGTTGGAGAGAAAGAAAAGATCCAGTTGGAAGAGTGTGGACTATTTTTGTATGCTTTATAGTATTGTTTTCCATCAGAGTCTTGTAACGGTGAAGGAATGATGTTCAAACACCGATTCAACTTATAAGAGGATTCGAGTGAAATCCGTCCCATTTAGAATGAAAAGGAGGCTGGAGAGAAAGAAATCGGCCTGTTAGGAAGGCGTGCACTATGTTTTATAGTATTGATAAGAGTCTAATAATGGTAAAGGAATGATGAACAAAGATCGATTCAACTTATTTGATGATTCGAGTGAAATCCGTTCCACTTAGAAAGAAAAAGAGGCTGCAGAGAATGAAATGGCCAGTTAGGAGAGTGTTCACTGTTTTGGTATTCTTTATTGTAGTCTTGTCCATAAGAGTCTTAGAATGGTGAAGGAATGATGCACAAACACCGATTCAACTTATAGGACGATTCGACTGAAATCCGTCCCACTTAGAGAGAATAGGAGGTTGGAGAGAAAGAAAAGATCCAGTTGGAAGAGTGTGGACTATTTTTGTATGCTTTATAGTATTGTTTTCCATCAGAGTCTTGTAACGGTGAAGGAATGATGTTCAAACACCGATTCAACTTATAAGAGGATTCGAGTGAAATCCGTCCCATTTAGAATGAAAAGGAGGCTGGAGAGAAAGAAATCGGCCTGTTAGGAAGGCGTGCACTATGTTTTATAGTATTGTTGTCCATAAGAGTCTAATAATGGTAAAGGAATGATGAACAAAGATCGATTCAACTTATTTGATGATTCGAGTGAAATCCGTTCCACTTAGAAAGAAAAAGAGGCTGCAGAGAATGAAATGGCCAGTTAGGAGAGTGTTCACTGTTTTGGTATTCTTTATTGTAGTCTTGTCCATAAGAGTCTTAGAATGGTGAAGGAATGATGCACAAACACCGATTCAACTTATAGGACGATTCGACTGAAATCCGTCCCACTTAGAGAGAATAGGAGGTTGGAGAGAAAGAAAAGATCCAGTTGGAAGAGTGTGGACTATTTTTGTATGCTTTATAGTATTGTTTTCCATCAGAGTCTTGTAACGGTGAAGGAATGATGTTCAAACACCGATTCAACTTATAAGAGGATTCTGGAGAGAAAGAAATCGGCCTGTTAGGAAGGCGTGCACTATGTTTTATAGTATTGTTGTCCATAAGAGTCTAATAATGGTAAAGGAATGATGAACAAAGATCGATTCAACTTATTTGATGATTCGAGTGAAATCCGTTCCACTTAGAAAGAAAAAGAGGCTGCAGAGAATGAAATGGCCAGTTAGGAGAGTGTTCACTGTTTTGGTATTCTTTATTGTAGTCTTGTCCATAAGAGTCTTAGAATGGTGAAGGAATGATGCACAAACACCGATTCAACTTATAGGACGATTCGACTGAAATCCGTCCCACTTAGAGAGAATAGGAGGTTGGAGAGAAAGAAAAGATCCAGTTGGAAGAGTGTGGACTATTTTTGTATGCTTTATAGTATTGTTTTCCATCAGAGTCTTGTAACGGTGAAGGAATGATGTTCAAACACCGATTCAACTTATAAGAGGATTCGAGTGAAATCCGTCCCATTTAGAATGAAAAGGAGGCTGGAGAGAAAGAAATCGGCCTGTTAGGAAGGCTGCACTATGTTTTATAGTATTGTTGTCCATAAGAGTCTAATAATGGTAAAGGAATGATGAACAAAGATCGATTCAACTTATTTGATGATTCGAGTGAAATCCGTTCCACTTAGAAAGAAAAAGAGGCTGCAGAGAATGAAATGGCCAGTTAGGAGAGTGTTCACTGTTTTGGTATTCTTTATTGTAGTCTTGTCCATAAGAGTCTTAGAATGGTGAAGGAATGATGCACAAACACCGATTCAACTTATAGGACGATTCGACTGAAATCCGTCCCACTTAGAGAGAATAGGAGGTTGGAGAGAAAGAAAAGATCCAGTTGGAAGAGTGTGGACTATTTTTGTATGCTTTATAGTATTGTTTTCCATCAGAGTCTTGTAACGGTGAAGGAATGATGTTCAAACACCGATTCAACTTATAAGAGGATTCGAGTGAAATCCGTCCCATTTAGAATGAAAAGGAGGCTGGAGAGAAAGAAATCGGCCTGTTAGAAGGAGGCTGGAGAGAAAGAAATCGGCCTGTTAGGAAGGCGTGCACTATGTTTTATAGTATTGTTGTCCATAAGAGTCTAATAATGGTAAAGGAATGATGAACAAAGATCGATTCAACTTATTTGATGATTCGAGTGAAATCCGTTCCACTTAGAAAGAAAAAGAGGCTGCAGAGAATGAAATGGCCAGTTAGGAGAGTGTTCACTGTTTTGGTATTCTTTATTGTAGTCTTGTCCATAAGAGTCTTAGAATGGTGAAGGAATGATGCACAAACACCGATTCAACTTATAGGACGATTCGACTGAAATCCGTCCCACTTAGAGAGAATAGGAGGTTGGAGAGAAAGAAAAGATCCAGTTGGAAGAGTGTGGACTATTTTTGTATGCTTTATAGTATTGTTTTCCATCAGAGTCTTGTAACGGTGAAGGAATGATGTTCAAACACCGATTCAACTTATAAGAGGATTCGAGTGAAATCCGTCCCATTTAGAATGAAAAGGAGGCTGGAGAGAAAGAAATCGGCCTGTTAGGAAGGCTCACTATGTTTTATAGTATTGTTGTCCATAAGAGTCTAATAATGGTAAAGGAATGATGAACAAAGATCGATTCAACTTATTTGATGATTCGAGTGAAATCCGTTCCACTTAGAAAGAAAAAGAGGCTGCAGAGAATGAAATGGCCAGTTAGGAGAGTGTTCACTGTTTTGGTATTCTTTATTGTAGTCTTGTCCATAAGAGTCTTAGAATGGTGAAGGAATGATGCACAAACACCGATTCAACTTATAGGACGATTCGACTGAAATCCGTCCCACTTAGAGAGAATAGGAGGTTGGAGAGAAAGAAAAGATCCAGTTGGAAGAGTGTGGACTATTTTTGTATGCTTTATAGTATTGTTTTCCATCAGAGTCTTGTAACGGTGAAGGAATGATGTTCAAACACCGATTCAACTTATAAGAGGATTCGAGTGAAATCCGTCCCATTTAGAATGAAAAGGAGGCTGGAGAGAAAGAAATCGGCCTGTTAGGAAGGCGTGCACTATGTTTTATAGTATTGTTGTCCATAAGAGTCTAATAATGGTAAAGGAATGATGAACAAAGATCGATTCAACTTATTTGATGATTCGAGTGAAATCCGTTCCACTTAGAAAGAAAAAGAGGCTGCAGAGAATGAAATGGCCAGTTAGGAGAGTGTTCACTGTTTTGGTATTCTTTATTGTAGTCTTGTCCATAAGAGTCTTAGAATGGTGAAGGAATGATGCACAAACACCGATTCAACTTATAGGACGATTCGACTGAAATCCGTCCCACTTAGAGAGAATAGGAGGTTGGAGAGAAAGAAAAGATCCAGTTGGAAGAGTGTGGACTATTTTTGTATGCTTTATAGTATTGTTTTCCATCAGAGTCTTGTAACGGTGAAGGAATGATGTTCAAACACCGATTCAACTTATAAGAGGATTCGAGTGAAATCCGTCCCATTTAGAATGAAAAGGAGGCTGGAGAGAAAGAAATCGGCCTGTTAGGAAGGCGTGCACTATGTTTTATAGTATTGTTGTCCATAAGAGTCTAATAATGGTAAAGGAATGATGAACAAAGATCGATTCAACTTATTTGATGATTCGAGTGAAATCCGTTCCACTTAGAAAGAAAAAGAGGCTGCAGAGAATGAAATGGCCAGTTAGGAGAGTGTTCACTGTTTTGGTATTCTTTATTGTAGTCTTGTCCATAAGAGTCTTAGAATGGTGAAGGAATGATGCACAAACACCGATTCAACTTATAGGACGATTCGACTGAAATCCGTCCCACTTAGAGAGAATAGGAGGTTGGAGAGAAAGAAAAGATCCAGTTGGAAGAGTGTGGACTATTTTTGTATGCTTTATAGTATTGTTTTCCATCAGAGTCTTGTAACGGTGAAGGAATGATGTTCAAACACCGATTCAACTTATAAGAGGATTCGAGTGAAATCCGTCCCATTTAGAATGAAAAGGAGGCTGGAGAGAAAGAAATCGGCCTGTTAGGAAGGCGTGCACTATGTTTTATAGTATTGTTGTCCATAAGAGTCTAATAATGGTAAAGGAATGATGAACAAAGATCGATTCAACTTATTTGATGATTCGAGTGAAATCCGTTCCACTTAGAAAGAAAAAGAGGCTGCAGAGAATGAAATGGCCAGTTAGGAGAGTGTTCACTGTTTTGGTATTCTTTATTGTAGTCTTGTCCATAAGAGTCTTAGAATGGTGAAGGAATGATGCACAAACACCGATTCAACTTATAGGACGATTCGACTGAAATCCGTCCCACTTAGAGAGAATAGGAGGTTGGAGAGAAAGAAAAGATCCAGTTGGAAGAGTGTGGACTATTTTTGTATGCTTTATAGTATTGTTTTCCATCAGAGTCTTGTAACGGTGAAGGAATGATGTTCAAACACCGATTCAACTTATAAGAGGATTCGAGTGAAATCCGTCCCATTTAGAATGAAAAGGAGGCTGGAGAGAAAGAAATCGGCCTGTTAGGAAGGCGTGCACTATGTTTTATAGTATTGTTGTCCATAAGAGTCTAATAATGGTAAAGGAATGATGAACAAAGATCGATTCAACTTATTTGATGATTCGAGTGAAATCCGTTCCACTTAGAAAGAAAAAGAGGCTGCAGAGAATGAAATGGCCAGTTAGGAGAGTGTTCACTGTTTTGGTATTCTTTATTGTAGTCTTGTCCATAAGAGTCTTAGAATGGTGAAGGAATGATGCACAAACACCGATTCAACTTATAGGACGATTCGACTGAAATCCGTCCCACTTAGAGAGAATAGGAGGTTGGAGAGAAAGAAAAGATCCAGTTGGAAGAGTGTGGACTATTTTTGTATGCTTTATAGTATTGTTTTCCATCAGAGTCTTGTAACGGTGAAGGAATGATGTTCAAACACCGATTCAACTTATAAGAGGATTCGAGTGAAATCCGTCCCATTTAGAATGAAAAGGAGGCTGGAGAGAAAGAAATCGGCCTGTTAGGAAGGCGTGCACTATGTTTTATAGTATTGTTGTCCATAAGAGTCTAATAATGGTAAAGGAATGATGAACAAAGATCGATTCAACTTATTTGATGATTCGAGTGAAATCCGTTCCACTTAGAAAGAAAAAGAGGCTGCAGAGAATGAAATGGCCAGTTAGGAGAGTGTTCACTGTTTTGGTATTCTTTATTGTAGTCTTGTCCATAAGAGTCTTAGAATGGTGAAGGAATGATGCACAAACACCGATTCAACTTATAGGACGATTCGACTGAAATCCGTCCCACTTAGAGAGAATAGGAGGTTGGAGAGAAAGAAAAGATCCAGTTGGAAGAGTGTGGACTATTTTTGTATGCTTTATAGTATTGTTTTCCATCAGAGTCTTGTAACGGTGAAGGAATGATGTTCAAACACCGATTCAACTTATAAGAGGATTCGAGTGAAATCCGTCCCATTTAGAATGAAAAGGAGGCTGGAGAGAAAGAAATCGGCCTGTTAGGAAGGCGTGCACTATGTTTTATAGTATTGTTGTCCATAAGAGTCTAATAATGGTAAAGGAATGATGAACAAAGATCGATTCAACTTATTTGATGATTCGAGTGAAATCCGTTCCACTTAGAAAGAAAAAGAGGCTGCAGAGAATGAAATGGCCAGTTAGGAGAGTGTTCACTGTTTTGGTATTCTTTATTGTAGTCTTGTCCATAAGAGTCTTAGAATGGTGAAGGAATGATGCACAAACACCGATTCAACTTATAGGACGATTCGACTGAAATCCGTCCCACTTAGAGAGAATAGGAGGTTGGAGAGAAAGAAAAGATCCAGTTGGAAGAGTGTGGACTATTTTTGTATGCTTTATAGTATTGTTTTCCATCAGAGTCTTGTAACGGTGAAGGAATGATGTTCAAACACCGATTCAACTTATAAGAGGATTCGAGTGAAATCCGTCCCATTTAGAATGAAAAGGAGGCTGGAGAGAAAGAAATCGGCCTGTTAGGAAGGCGTGCACTATGTTTTATAGTATTGTTGTCCATAAGAGTCTAATAATGGTAAAGGAATGATGAACAAAGATCGATTCAACTTATTTGATGATTCGAGTGAAATCCGTTCCACTTAGAAAGAAAAAGAGGCTGCAGAGAATGAAATGGCCAGTTAGGAGAGTGTTCACTGTTTTGGTATTCTTTATTGTAGTCTTGTCCATAAGAGTCTTAGAATGGTAAGGAATGATGCACAAACACCGATTCAACTTATAGGACGATTCGACTGAAATCCGTCCCACTTAGAGAGAATAGGAGGTTGGAGAGAAAGAAAAGATCCAGTTGGAAGAGTGTGGACTATTTTTGTATGCTTTATAGTATTGTTTTCCATCAGAGTCTTGTAACGGTGAAGGAATGATGTTCAAACACCGATTCAACTTATAAGAGGATTCGAGTGAAATCCGTCCCATTTAGAATGAAAAGGAGGCTGGAGAGAAAGAAATCGGCCTGTTAGGAAGGCGTGCACTATGTTTTATAGTATTGTTGTCCATAAGAGTCTAATAATGGTAAAGGAATGATGAACAAAGATCGATTCAACTTATTTGATGATTCGAGTGAAATCCGTTCCACTTAGAAAGAAAAAGAGGCTGCAGAGAATGAAATGGCCAGTTAGGAGAGTGTTCACTGTTTTGGTATTCTTTATTGTAGTCTTGTCCATAAGAGTCTTAGAATGGTGAAGGAATGATGCACAAACACCGATTCAACTTATAGGACGATTCGACTGAAATCCGTCCCACTTAGAGAGAATAGGAGGTTGGAGAGAAAGAAAAGATCCAGTTGGAAGAGTGTGGACTATTTTTGTATGCTTTATAGTATTGTTTTCCATCAGAGTCTTGTAACGGTGAAGGAATGATGTTCAAACACCGATTCAACTTATAAGAGGATTCGAGTGAAATCCGTCCCATTTAGAATGAAAAGGAGGCTGGAGAGAAAGAAATCGGCCTGTTAGGAAGGCGTGCACTATGTTTTATAGTATTGTTGTCCATAAGAGTCTAATAATGGTAAAGGAATGATGAACAAAGATCGATTCAACTTATTTGATGATTCGAGTGAAATCCGTTCCACTTAGAAAGAAAAAGAGGCTGCAGAGAATGAAATGGCCAGTTAGGAGAGTGTTCACTGTTTTGGTATTCTTTATTGTAGTCTTGTCCATAAGAGTCTTAGAATGGTGAAGGAATGATGCACAAACACCGATTCAACTTATAGGACGATTCGACTGAAATCCGTCCCACTTAGAGAGAATAGGAGGTTGGAGAGAAAGAAAAGATCCAGTTGGAAGAGTGTGGACTATTTTTGTATGCTTTATAGTATTGTTTTCCATCAGAGTCTTGTAACGGTGAAGGAATGATGTTCAAACACCGATTCAACTT
The DNA here is from genome assembly GCA_963922005.1 of Cornus suecica. Classification (NCBI taxonomy): domain Eukaryota; kingdom Viridiplantae; phylum Streptophyta; class Magnoliopsida; order Cornales; family Cornaceae; genus Cornus; species Cornus suecica. Next base: position 37,829,264 of record OY998243.1, read on the forward strand.
ATAAGAGGATTCGAGTGAAATCCGTCCCATTTAGAATGAAAAGGAGGCTGGAGAGAAAGAAATCGGCCTGTTAGGAAGGCGTGCACTATGTTTTATAGTATTGTTGTCCATAAGAGTCTAATAATGGTAAAGGAATGATGAACAAAGATCGATTCAACTTATTTGATGATTCGAGTGAAATCCGTTCCACTTAGAAAGAAAAAGAGGCTGCAGAGAATGAAATGGCCAGTTAGGAGAGTGTTCACTGTTTTGGTATTCTTTATTGTAGTCTTGTCCATAAGAGTCTTAGAATGGTGAAGGAATGATGCACAAACACCGATTCAACTTATAGGACGATTCGACTGAAATCCGTCCCACTTAGAGAGAATAGGAGGTTGGAGAGAAAGAAAAGATCCAGTTGGAAGAGTGTGGACTATTTTTGTATGCTTTATAGTATTGTTTTCCATCAGAGTCTTGTAACGGTGAAGGAATGATGTTCAAACACCGATTCAACTTATAAGAGGATTCGAGTGAAATCCGTCCCATTTAGAATGAAAAGGAGGCTGGAGAGAAAGAAATCGGCCTGTTAGGAAGGCGTGCACTATGTTTTATAGTATTGTTGTCCATAAGAGTCTAATAATGGTAAAGGAATGATGAACAAAGATCGATTCAACTTATTTGATGATTCGAGTGAAATCCGTTCCACTTAGAAAGAAAAAGAGGCTGCAGAGAATGAAATGGCCAGTTAGGAGAGTGTTCACTGTTTTGGTATTCTTTATTGTAGTCTTGTCCATAAGAGTCTTAGAATGGTGAAGGAATGATGCACAAACACCGATTCAACTTATAGGACGATTCGACTGAAATCCGTCCCACTTAGAGAGAATAGGAGGTTGGAGAGAAAGAAAAGATCCAGTTGGAAGAGTGTGGACTATTTTTGTATGCTTTATAGTATTGTTTTCCATCAGAGTCTTGTAACGGTGAAGGAATGATGTTCAAACACCGATTCAACTTATAAGAGGATTCGAGTGAAATCCGTCCCATTTAGAATGAAAAGGAGGCTGGAGAGAAAGAAATCGGCCTGTTAGGAAGGCGTGCACTATGTTTTATAGTATTGTTGTCCATAAGAGTCTAATAATGGTAAAGGAATGATGAACAAAGATCGATTCAACTTATTTGATGATTCGAGTGAAATCCGTTCCACTTAGAAAGAAAAAGAGGCTGCAGAGAATGAAATGGCCAGTTAGGAGAGTGTTCACTGTTTTGGTATTCTTTATTGTAGTCTTGTCCATAAGAGTCTTAGAATGGTGAAGGAATGATGCACAAACACCGATTCAACTTATAGGACGATTCGACTGAAATCCGTCCCACTTAGAGAGAATAGGAGGTTGGAGAGAAAGAAAAGATCCAGTTGGAAGAGTGTGGACTATTTTTGTATGCTTTATAGTATTGTTTTCCATCAGAGTCTTGTAACGGTGAAGGAATGATGTTCAAACACCGATTCAACTTATAAGAGGATTCGAGTGAAATCCGTCCCATTTAGAATGAAAAGGAGGCTGGAGAGAAAGAAATCGGCCTGTTAGGAAGGCGTGCACTATGTTTTATAGTATTGTTGTCCATAAGAGTCTAATAATGGTAAAGGAATGATGAACAAAGATCGATTCAACTTATTTGATGATTCGAGTGAAATCCGTTCCACTTAGAAAGAAAAAGAGGCTGCAGAGAATGAAATGGCCAGTTAGGAGAGTGTTCACTGTTTTGGTATTCTTTATTGTAGTCTTGTCCATAAGAGTCTTAGAATGGTGAAGGAATGATGCACAAACACCGATTCAACTTATAGGACGATTCGACTGAAATCCGTCCCACTTAGAGAGAATAGGAGGTTGGAGAGAAAGAAAAGATCCAGTTGGAAGAGTGTGGACTATTTTTGTATGCTTTATAGTATTGTTTTCCATCAGAGTCTTGTAACGGTGAAGGAATGATGTTCAAACACCGATTCAACTTATAAGAGGATTCGTCCCATTTAGAATGAAAAGGAGGCTGGAGAGAAAGAAATCGGCCTGTTAGGAAGGCGTGCACTATGTTTTATAGTATTGTTGTCCATAAGAGTCTAATAATGGTAAAGGAATGATGAACAAAGATCGATTCAACTTATTTGATGATTCGAGTGAAATCCGTTCCACTTAGAAAGAAAAAGAGGCTGCAGAGAATGAAATGGCCAGTTAGGAGAGTGTTCACTGTTTTGGTATTCTTTATTGTAGTCTTGTCCATAAGAGTCTTAGAATGGTGAAGGAATGATGCACAAACACCGATTCAACTTATAGGACGATTCGACTGAAATCCGTCCCACTTAGAGAGAATAGGAGGTTGGAGAGAAAGAAAAGATCCAGTTGGAAGAGTGTGGACTATTTTTGTATGCTTTATAGTATTGTTTTCCATCAGAGTCTTGTAACGGTGAAGGAATGATGTTCAAACACCGATTCAACTTATAAGAGGATTCGAGTGAAATCCGTCCCATTTAGAATGAAAAGGAGGCTGGAGAGAAAGAAATCGGCCTGTTAGGAAGGCGTGCACTATGTTTTATAGTATTGTTGTCCATAAGAGTCTAATAATGGTAAAGGAATGATGAACAAAGATCGATTCAACTTATTTGATGATTCGAGTGAAATCCGTTCCACTTAGAAAGAAAAAGAGGCTGCAGAGAATGAAATGGCCAGTTAGGAGAGTGTTCACTGTTTTGGTATTCTTTATTGTAGTCTTGTCCATAAGAGTCTTAGAATGGTGAAGGAATGATGCACAAACACCGATTCAACTTATAGGACGATTCGACTGAAATCCGTCCCACTTAGAGAGAATAGGAGGTTGGAGAGAAAGAAAAGATCCAGTTGGAAGAGTGTGGACTATTTTTGTATGCTTTATAGTATTGTTTTCCATCAGAGTCTTGTAACGGTGAAGGAATGATGTTCAAACACCGATTCAACTTATAAGAGGATTCGAGTGAAATCCGTCCCATTTAGAATGAAAAGGAGGCTGGAGAGAAAGAAATCGGCCTGTTAGGAAGGCGTGCACTATGTTTTATAGTATTGTTGTCCATAAGAGTCTAATAATGGTAAAGGAATGATGAACAAAGATCGATTCAACTTATTTGATGATTCGAGTGAAATCCGTTCCACTTAGAAAGAAAAAGAGGCTGCAGAGAATGAAATGGCCAGTTAGGAGAGTGTTCACTGTTTTGGTATTCTTTATTGTAGTCTTGTCCATAAGAGTCTTAGAATGGTGAAGGAATGATGCACAAACACCGATTCAACTTATAGGACGATTCGACTGAAATCCGTCCCACTTAGAGAGAATAGGAGGTTGGAGAGAAAGAAAAGATCCAGTTGGAAGAGTGTGGACTATTTTTGTATGCTTTATAGTATTGTTTTCCATCAGAGTCTTGTAACGGTGAAGGAATGATGTTCAAACACCGATTCAACTTATAAGAGGATTCGAGTGAAATCCGTCCCATTTAGAATGAAAAGGAGGCTGGAGAGAAAGAAATCGGCCTGTTAGGAAGGCGTGCACTATGTTTTATAGTATTGTTGTCCATAAGAGTCTAATAATGGTAAAGGAATGATGAACAAAGATCGATTCAACTTATTTGATGATTCGAGTGAAATCCGTTCCACTTAGAAAGAAAAAGAGGCTGCAGAGAATGAAATGGCCAGTTAGGAGAGTGTTCACTGTTTTGGTATTCTTTATTGTAGTCTTGTCCATAAGAGTCTTAGAATGGTGAAGGAATGATGCACAAACACCGATTCAACTTATAGGACGATTCGACTGAAATCCGTCCCACTTAGAGAGAATAGGAGGTTGGAGAGAAAGAAAAGATCCAGTTGGAAGAGTGTGGACTATTTTTGTATGCTTTATAGTATTGTTTTCCATCAGAGTCTTGTAACGGTGAAGGAATGATGTTCAAACACCGATTCAACTTATAAGAGGATTCGAGTGAAATCCGTCCCATTTAGAATGAAAAGGAGGCTGGAGAGAAAGAAATCGGCCTGTTAGGAAGGCGTGCACTATGTTTTATAGTATTGTTGTCCATAAGAGTCTAATAATGGTAAAGGAATGATGAACAAAGATCGATTCAACTTATTTGATGATTCGAGTGAAATCCGTTCCACTTAGAAAGAAAAAGAGGCTGCAGAGAATGAAATGGCCAGTTAGGAGAGTGTTCACTGTTTTGGTATTCTTTATTGTAGTCTTGTCCATAAGAGTCTTAGAATGGTGAAGGAATGATGCACAAACACCGATTCAACTTATAGGACGATTCGACTGAAATCCGTCCCACTTAGAGAGAATAGGAGGTTGGAGAGAAAGAAAAGATCCAGTTGGAAGAGTGTGGACTATTTTTGTATGCTTTATAGTATTGTTTTCCATCAGAGTCTTGTAACGGTGAAGGAATGATGTTCAAACACCGATTCAACTTATAAGAGGATTCGAGTGAAATCCGTCCCATTTAGAATGAAAAGGAGGCTGGAGAGAAAGAAATCGGCCTGTTAGGAAGGCGTGCACTATGTTTTATAGTATTGTTGTCCATAAGAGTCTAATAATGGTAAAGGAATGATGAACAAAGATCGATTCAACTTATTTGATGATTCGAGTGAAATCCGTTCCACTTAGAAAGAAAAAGAGGCTGCAGAGAATGAAATGGCCAGTTAGGAGAGTGTTCACTGTTTTGGTATTCTTTATTGTAGTCTTGTCCATAAGAGTCTTAGAATGGTGAAGGAATGATGCACAAACACCGATTCAACTTATAGGACGATTCGACTGAAATCCGTCCCACTTAGAGAGAATAGGAGGTTGGAGAGAAAGAAAAGATCCAGTTGGAAGAGTGTGGACTATTTTTGTATGCTTTATAGTATTGTTTTCCATCAGAGTCTTGTAACGGTGAAGGAATGATGTTCAAACACCGATTCAACTTATAAGAGGATTCGAGTGAAATCCGTCCCATTTAGAATGAAAAGGAGGCTGGAGAGAAAGAAATCGGCCTGTTAGGAAGGCGTGCACTATGTTTTATAGTATTGTTGTCCATAAGAGTCTAATAATGGTAAAGGAATGATGAACAAAGATCGATTCAACTTATTTGATGATTCGAGTGAAATCCGTTCCACTTAGAAAGAAAAAGAGGCTGCAGAGAATGAAATGGCCAGTTAGGAGAGTGTTCACTGTTTTGGTATTCTTTATTGTAGTCTTGTCCATAAGAGTCTTAGAATGGTGAAGGAATGATGCACAAACACCGATTCAACTTATAGGACGATTCGACTGAAATCCGTCCCACTTAGAGAGAATAGGAGGTTGGAGAGAAAGAAAAGATCCAGTTGGAAGAGTGTGGACTATTTTTGTATGCTTTATAGTATTGTTTTCCATCAGAGTCTTGTAACGGTGAAGGAATGATGTTCAAACACCGATTCAACTTATAAGAGGATTCGAGTGAAATCCGTCCCATTTAGAATGAAAAGGAGGCTGGAGAGAAAGAAATCGGCCTGTTAGGAAGGCGTGCACTATGTTTTATAGTATTGTTGTCCATAAGAGTCTAATAATGGTAAAGGAATGATGAACAAAGATCGATTCAACTTATTTGATGATTCGAGTGAAATCCGTTCCACTTAGAAAGAAAAAGAGGCTGCAGAGAATGAAATGGCCAGTTAGGAGAGTGTTCACTGTTTTGGTATTCTTTATTGTAGTCTTGTCCATAAGAGTCTTAGAATGGTGAAGGAATGATGCACAAACACCGATTCAACTTATAGGACGATTCGACTGAAATCCGTCCCACTTAGAGAGAATAGGAGGTTGGAGAGAAAGAAAAGATCCAGTTGGAAGAGTGTGGACTATTTTTGTATGCTTTATAGTATTGTTTTCCATCAGAGTCTTGTAACGGTGAAGGAATGATGTTCAAACACCGATTCAACTTATAAGAGGATTCGAGTGAAATCCGTCCCATTTAGAATGAAAAGGAGGCTGGAGAGAAAGAAATCGGCCTGTTAGGAAGGCACTATGTTTTATAGTATTGTTGTCCATAAGAGTCTAATAATGGTAAAGGAATGATGAACAAAGATCGATTCAACTTATTTGATGATTCGAGTGAAATCCGTTCCACTTAGAAAGAAAAAGAGGCTGCAGAGAATGAAATGGCCAGTTAGGAGAGTGTTCACTGTTTTGGTATTCTTTATTGTAGTCTTGTCCATAAGAGTCTTAGAATGGTGAAGGAATGATGCACAAACACCGATTCAACTTATAGGACGATTCGACTGAAATCCGTCCCACTTAGAGAGAATAGGAGGTTGGAGAGAAAGAAAAGATCCAGTTGGAAGAGTGTGGACTATTTTTGTATGCTTTATAGTATTGTTTTCCATCAGAGTCTTGTAACGGTGAAGGAATGATGTTCAAACACCGATTCAACTTATAAGAGGATTCGAGTGAAATCCGTCCCATTTAGAATGAAAAGGAGGCTGGAGAGAAAGAAATCGGCCTGTTAGGAAGGCGTGCACTATGTTTTATAGTATTGTTGTCCATAAGAGTCTAATAATGGTAAAGGAATGATGAACAAAGATCGATTCAACTTATTTGATGATTCGAGTGAAATCCGTTCCACTTAGAAAGAAAAAGAGGCTGCAGAGAATGAAATGGCCAGTTAGGAGAGTGTTCACTGTTTTGGTATTCTTTATTGTAGTCTTGTCCATAAGAGTCTTAGAATGGTGAAGGAATGATGCACAAACACCGATTCAACTTATAGGACGATTCGACTGAAATCCGTCCCACTTAGAGAGAATAGGAGGTTGGAGAGAAAGAAAAGATCCAGTTGGAAGAGTGTGGACTATTTTTGTATGCTTTATAGTATTGTTTTCCATCAGAGTCTTGTAACGGTGAAGGAATGATGTTCAAACACCGATTCAACTTATAAGAGGATTCGAGTGAAATCCGTCCCATTTAGAATGAAAAGGAGGCTGGAGAGAAAGAAATCGGCCTGTTAGGAAGGCTACTATGTTTTATAGTATTGTTGTCCATAAGAGTCTAATAATGGTAAAGGAATGATGAACAAAGATCGATTCAACTTATTTGATGATTCGAGTGAAATCCGTTCCACTTAGAAAGAAAAAGAGGCTGCAGAGAATGAAATGGCCAGTTAGGAGAGTGTTCACTGTTTTGGTATTCTTTATTGTAGTCTTGTCCATAAGAGTCTTAGAATGGTGAAGGAATGATGCACAAACACCGATTCAACTTATAGGACGATTCGACTGAAATCCGTCCCACTTAGAGAGAATAGGAGGTTGGAGAGAAAGAAAAGATCCAGTTGGAAGAGTGTGGACTATTTTTGTATGCTTTATAGTATTGTTTTCCATCAGAGTCTTGTAACGGTGAAGGAATGATGTTCAAACACCGATTCAACTTATAAGAGGATTCGAGTGAAATCCGTCCCATTTAGAATGAAAAGGAGGCTGGAGAGAAAGAAATCGGCCTGTTAGGAAGGCGTGCACTATGTTTTATAGTATTGTTGTCCATAAGAGTCTAATAATGGTAAAGGAATGATGAACAAAGATCGATTCAACTTATTTGATGATTCGAGTGAAATCCGTTCCACTTAGAAAGAAAAAGAGGCTGCAGAGAATGAAATGGCCAGTTAGGAGAGTGTTCACTGTTTTGGTATTCTTTATTGTAGTCTTGTCCATAAGAGTCTTAGAATGGTGAAGGAATGATGCACAAACACCGATTCAACTTATAGGACGATTCGACTGAAATCCGTCCCACTTAGAGAGAATAGGAGGTTGGAGAGAAAGAAAAGATCCAGTTGGAAGAGTGTGGACTATTTTTGTATGCTTTATAGTATTGTTTTCCATCAGAGTCTTGTAACGGTGAAGGAATGATGTTCAAACACCGATTCAACTTATAAGAGGATTCGAGTGAAATCCGTCCCATTTAGAATGAAAAGGAGGCTGGAGAGAAAGAAATCGGCCTGTTAGGAAGGCGTGCACTATGTTTTATAGTATTGTTGTCCATAAGAGTCTAATAATGGTAAAGGAATGATGAACAAAGATCGATTCAACTTATTTGATGATTCGAGTGAAATCCGTTCCACTTAGAAAGAAAAAGAGGCTGCAGAGAATGAAATGGCCAGTTAGGAGAGTGTTCACTGTTTTGGTATTCTTTATTGTAGTCTTGTCCATAAGAGTCTTAGAATGGTGAAGGAATGATGCACAAACACCGATTCAACTTATAGGACGATTCGACTGAAATCCGTCCCACTTAGAGAGAATAGGAGGTTGGAGAGAAAGAAAAGATCCAGTTGGAAGAGTGTGGACTATTTTTGTATGCTTTATAGTATTGTTTTCCATCAGAGTCTTGTAACGGTGAAGGAATGATGTTCAAACACCGATTCAACTTATAAGAGGATTCGAGTGAAATCCGTCCCATTTAGAATGAAAAGGAGGCTGGAGAGAAAGAAATCGGCCTGTTAGGAAGGCGTGCACTATGTTTTATAGTATTGTTGTCCATAAGAGTCTAATAATGGTAAAGGAATGATGAACAAAGATCGATTCAACTTATTTGATGATTCGAGTGAAATCCGTTCCACTTAGAAAGAAAAAGAGGCTGCAGAGAATGAAATGGCCAGTTAGGAGAGTGTTCACTGTTTTGGTATTCTTTATTGTAGTCTTGTCCATAAGAGTCTTAGAATGGTGAAGGAATGATGCACAAACACCGATTCAACTTATAGGACGATTCGACTGAAATCCGTCCCACTTAGAGAGAATAGGAGGTTGGAGAGAAAGAAAAGATCCAGTTGGAAGAGTGTGGACTATTTTTGTATGCTTTATAGTATTGTTTTCCATCAGAGTCTTGTAACGGTGAAGGAATGATGTTCAAACACCGATTCAACTTATAAGAGGATTCGAGTGAAATCCGTCCCATTTAGAATGAAAAGGAGGCTGGAGAGAAAGAAATCGGCCTGTTAGGAAGGCGTGCACTATGTTTTATAGTATTGTTGTCCATAAGAGTCTAATAATGGTAAAGGAATGATGAACAAAGATCGATTCAACTTATTTGATGATTCGAGTGAAATCCGTTCCACTTAGAAAGAAAAAGAGGCTGCAGAGAATGAAATGGCCAGTTAGGAGAGTGTTCACTGTTTTGGTATTCTTTATTGTAGTCTTGTCCATAAGAGTCTTAGAATGGTGAAGGAATGATGCACAAACACCGATTCAACTTATAGGACGATTCGACTGAAATCCGTCCCACTTAGAGAGAATAGGAGGTTGGAGAGAAAGAAAAGATCCAGTTGGAAGAGTGTGGACTATTTTTGTATGCTTTATAGTATTGTTTTCCATCAGAGTCTTGTAACGGTGAAGGAATGATGTTCAAACACCGATTCAACTTATAAGAGGATTCGAGTGAAATCCGTCCCATTTAGAATGAAAAGGAGGCTGGAGAGAAAGAAATCGGCCTGTTAGGAAGGCGTGCACTATGTTTTATAGTATTGTTGTCCATAAGAGTCTAATAATGGTAAAGGAATGATGAACAAAGATCGATTCAACTTATTTGATGATTCGAGTGAAATCCGTTCCACTTAGAAAGAAAAAGAGGCTGCAGAGAATGAAATGGCCAGTTAGGAGAGTGTTCACTGTTTTGGTATTCTTTATTGTAGTCTTGTCCATAAGAGTCTTAGAATGGTGAAGGAATGATGCACAAACACCGATTCAACTTATAGGACGATTCGACTGAAATCCGTCCCACTTAGAGAGAATAGGAGGTTGGAGAGAAAGAAAAGATCCAGTTGGAAGAGTGTGGACTATTTTTGTATGCTTTATAGTATTGTTTTCCATCAGAGTCTTGTAACGGTGAAGGAATGATGTTCAAACACCGATTCAACTTATAAGAGGATTCGAGTGAAATCCGTCCCATTTAGAATGAAAAGGAGGCTGGAGAGAAAGAAATCGGCCTGTTAGGAAGGCGTGCACTATGTTTTATAGTATTGTTGTCCATAAGAGTCTAATAATGGTAAAGGAATGATGAACAAAGATCGATTCAACTTATTTGATGATTCGAGTGAAATCCGTTCCACTTAGAAAGAAAAAGAGGCTGCAGAGAATGAAATGGCCAGTTAGGAGAGTGTTCACTGTTTTGGTATTCTTTATTGTAGTCTTGTCCATAAGAGTCTTAGAATGGTGAAGGAATGATGCACAAACACCGATTCAACTTATAGGACGATTCGACTGAAATCCGTCCCACTTAGAGAGAATAGGAGGTTGGAGAGAAAGAAAAGATCCAGTTGGAAGAGTGTGGACTATTTTTGTATGCTTTATAGTATTGTTTTCCATCAGAGTCTTGTAACGGTGAAGGAATGATGTTCAAACACCGATTCAACTTATAAGAGGATTCGAGTGAAATCCGTCCCATTTAGAATGAAAAGGAGGCTGGAGAGAAAGAAATCGGCCTGTTAGGAAGGCGTGCACTATGTTTTATAGTATTGTTGTCCATAAGAGTCTAATAATGGTAAAGGAATGATGAACAAAGATCGATTCAACTTATTTGATGATTCGAGTGAAATCCGTTCCACTTAGAAAGAAAAAGAGGCTGCAGAGAATGAAATGGCCAGTTAGGAGAGTGTTCACTGTTTTGGTATTCTTTATTGTAGTCTTGTCCATAAGAGTCTTAGAATGGTGAAGGAATGATGCACAAACACCGATTCAACTTATAGGACGATTCGACTGAAATCCGTCCCACTTAGAGAGAATAGGAGGTTGGAGAGAAAGAAAAGATCCAGTTGGAAGAGTGTGGACTATTTTTGTATGCTTTATAGTATTGTTTTCCATCAGAGTCTTGTAACGGTGAAGGAATGATGTTCAAACACCGATTCAACTTATAAGAGGATTCGAGTGAAATCCGTCCCATTTAGAATGAAAAGGAGGCTGGAGAGAAAGAAATCGGCCTGTTAGGAAGGCGTGCACTATGTTTTATAGTATTGTTGTCCATAAGAGTCTAATAATGGTAAAGGAATGATGAACAAAGATCGATTCAACTTATTTGATGATTCGAGTGAAATCCGTTCCACTTAGAAAGAAAAAGAGGCTGCAGAGAATGAAATGGCCAGTTAGGAGAGTGTTCACTGTTTTGGTATTCTTTATTGTAGTCTTGTCCATAAGAGTCTTAGAATGGTGAAGGAATGATGCACAAACACCGATTCAACTTATAGGACGATTCGACTGAAATCCGTCCCACTTAGAGAGAATAGGAGGTTGGAGAGAAAGAAAAGATCCAGTTGGAAGAGTGTGGACTATTTTTGTATGCTTTATAGTATTGTTTTCCATCAGAGTCTTGTAACGGTGAAGGAATGATGTTCAAACACCGATTCAACTTATAAGAGGATTCGAGTGAAATCCGTCCCATTTAGAATGAAAAGGAGGCTGGAGAGAAAGAAATCGGCCTGTTAGGAAGGCGTGCACTATGTTTTATAGTATTGTTGTCCATAAGAGTCTAATAATGGTAAAGGAATGATGAACAAAGATCGATTCAACTTATTTGATGATTCGAGTGAAATCCGTTCCACTTAGAAAGAAAAAGAGGCTGCAGAGAATGAAATGGCCAGTTAGGAGAGTGTTCACTGTTTTGGTATTCTTTATTGTAGTCTTGTCCATAAGAGTCTTAGAATGGTGAAGGAATGATGCACAAACACCGATTCAACTTATAGGACGATTCGACTGAAATCCGTCCCACTTAGAGAGAATAGGAGGTTGGAGAGAAAGAAAAGATCCAGTTGGAAGAGTGTGGACTATTTTTGTATGCTTTATAGTATTGTTTTCCATCAGAGTCTTGTAACGGTGAAGGAATGATGTTCAAACACCGATTCAACTTATAAGAGGATTCGAGTGAAATCCGTCCCATTTAGAATGAAAAGGAGGCTGGAGAGAAAGAAATCGGCCTGTTAGGAAGGCGTGCACTATGTTTTATAGTATTGTTGTCCATAAGAGTCTAATAATGGTAAAGGAATGATGAACAAAGATCGATTCAACTTATTTGATGATTCGAGTGAAATCCGTTCCACTTAGAAAGAAAAAGAGGCTGCAGAGAATGAAATGGCCAGTTAGGAGAGTGTTCACTGTTTTGGTATTCTTTATTGTAGTCTTGTCCATAAGAGTCTTAGAATGGTGAAGGAATGATGCACAAACACCGATTCAACTTATAGGACGATTCGACTGAAATCCGTCCCACTTAGAGAGAATAGGAGGTTGGAGAGAAAGAAAAGATCCAGTTGGAAGAGTGTGGACTATTTTTGTATGCTTTATAGTATTGTTTTCCATCAGAGTCTTGTAACGGTGAAGGAATGATGTTCAAACACCGATTCAACTTATAAGAGGATTCGAGTGAAATCCGTCCCATTTAGAATGAAAAGGAGGCTGGAGAGAAAGAAATCGGCCTGTTAGGAAGGCGTGCACTATGTTTTATAGTATTGTTGTCCATAAGAGTCTAATAATGGTAAAGGAATGATGAACAAAGATCGATTCAACTTATTTGATGATTCGAGTGAAATCCGTTCCACTTAGAAAGAAAAAGAGGCTGCAGAGAATGAAATGGCCAGTTAGGAGAGTGTTCACTGTTTTGGTATTCTTTATTGTAGTCTTGTCCATAAGAGTCTTAGAATGGTGAAGGAATGATGCACAAACACCGATTCAACTTATAGGACGATTCGACTGAAATCCGTCCCACTTAGAGAGAATAGGAGGTTGGAGAGAAAGAAAAGATCCAGTTGGAAGAGTGTGGACTATTTTTGTATGCTTTATAGTATTGTTTTCCATCAGAGTCTTGTAACGGTGAAGGAATGATGTTCAAACACCGATTCAACTTATAAGAGGATTCGAGTGAAATCCGTCCCATTTAGAATGAAAAGGAGGCTGGAGAGAAAGAAATCGGCCTGTTAGGAAGGCGTGCACTATGTTTTATAGTATTGTTGTCCATAAGAGTCTAATAATGGTAAAGGAATGATGAACAAAGATCGATTCAACTTATTTGATGATTCGAGTGAAATCCGTTCCACTTAGAAAGAAAAAGAGGCTGCAGAGAATGAAATGGCCAGTTAGGAGAGTGTTCACTGTTTTGGTATTCTTTATTGTAGTCTTGTCCATAAGAGTCTTAGAATGGTGAAGGAATGATGCACAAACACCGATTCAACTTATAGGACGATTCGACTGAAATCCGTCCCACTTAGAGAGAATAGGAGGTTGGAGAGAAAGAAAAGATCCAGTTGGAAGAGTGTGGACTATTTTTGTATGCTTTATAGTATTGTTTTCCATCAGAGTCTTGTAACGGTGAAGGAATGATGTTCAAACACCGATTCAACTTATAAGAGGATTCGAGTGAAATCCGTCCCATTTAGAATGAAAAGGAGGCTGGAGAGAAAGAAATCGGCCTGTTAGGAAGGCGTGCACTATGTTTTATAGTATTGTTGTCCATAAGAGTCTAATAATGGTAAAGGAATGATGAACAAAGATCGATTCAACTTATTTGATGATTCGAGTGAAATCCGTTCCACTTAGAAAGAAAAAGAGGCTGCAGAGAATGAAATGGCCAGTTAGGAGAGTGTTCACTGTTTTGGTATTCTTTATTGTAGTCTTGTCCATAAGAGTCTTAGAATGGTGAAGGAATGATGCACAAACACCGATTCAACTTATAGGACGATTCGACTGAAATCCGTCCCACTTAGAGAGAATAGGAGGTTGGAGAGAAAGAAAAGATCCAGTTGGAAGAGTGTGGACTATTTTTGTATGCTTTATAGTATTGTTTTCCATCAGAGTCTTGTAACGGTGAAGGAATGATGTTCAAACACCGATTCAACTTATAAGAGGATTCGAGTGAAATCCGTCCCATTTAGAATGAAAAGGAGGCTGGAGAGAAAGAAATCGGCCTGTTAGGAAGGCGTGCACTATGTTTTATAGTATTGTTGTCCATAAGAGTCTAATAATGGTAAAGGAATGATGAACAAAGATCGATTCAACTTATTTGATGATTCGAGTGAAATCCGTTCCACTTAGAAAGAAAAAGAGGCTGCAGAGAATGAAATGGCCAGTTAGGAGAGTGTTCACTGTTTTGGTATTCTTTATTGTAGTCTTGTCCATAAGAGTCTTAGAATGGTGAAGGAATGATGCACAAACACCGATTCAACTTATAGGACGATTCGACTGAAATCCGTCCCACTTAGAGAGAATAGGAGGTTGGAGAGAAAGAAAAGATCCAGTTGGAAGAGTGTGGACTATTTTTGTATGCTTTATAGTATTGTTTTCCATCAGAGTCTTGTAACGGTGAAGGAATGATGTTCAAACACCGATTCAACTTATAAGAGGATTCGAGTGAAATCCGTCCCATTTAGAATGAAAAGGAGGCTGGAGAGAAAGAAATCGGCCTGTTAGGAAGGCGTGCACTATGTTTTATAGTATTGTTGTCCATAAGAGTCTAATAATGGTAAAGGAATGATGAACAAAGATCGATTCAACTTATTTGATGATTCGAGTGAAATCCGTTCCACTTAGAAAGAAAAAGAGGCTGCAGAGAATGAAATGGCCAGTTAGGAGAGTGTTCACTGTTTTGGTATTCTTTATTGTAGTCTTGTCCATAAGAGTCTTAGAATGGTGAAGGAATGATGCACAAACACCGATTCAACTTATAGGACGATTCGACTGAAATCCGTCCCACTTAGAGAGAATAGGAGGTTGGAGAGAAAGAAAAGATCCAGTTGGAAGAGTGTGGACTATTTTTGTATGCTTTATAGTATTGTTTTCCATCAGAGTCTTGTAACGGTGAAGGAATGATGTTCAAACACCGATTCAACTTATAAGAGGATTCGAGTGAAATCCGTCCCATTTAGAATGAAAAGGAGGCTGGAGAGAAAGAAATCGGCCTGTTAGGAAGGCGTGCACTATGTTTTATAGTATTGTTGTCCATAAGAGTCTAATAATGGTAAAGGAATGATGAACAAAGATCGATTCAACTTATTTGATGATTCGAGTGAAATCCGTTCCACTTAGAAAGAAAAAGAGGCTGCAGAGAATGAAATGGCCAGTTAGGAGAGTGTTCACTGTTTTGGTATTCTTTATTGTAGTCTTGTCCATAAGAGTCTTAGAATGGTGAAGGAATGATGCACAAACACCGATTCAACTTATAGGACGATTCGACTGAAATCCGTCCCACTTAGAGAGAATAGGAGGTTGGAGAGAAAGAAAAGATCCAGTTGGAAGAGTGTGGACTATTTTTGTATGCTTTATAGTATTGTTTTCCATCAGAGTCTTGTAACGGTGAAGGAATGATGTTCAAACACCGATTCAACTTATAAGAGGATTCGAGTGAAATCCGTCCCATTTAGAATGAAAAGGAGGCTGGAGAGAAAGAAATCGGCCTGTTAGGAAGGCTGCACTATGTTTTATAGTATTGTTGTCCATAAGAGTCTAATAATGGTAAAGGAATGATGAACAAAGATCGATTCAACTTATTTGATGATTCGAGTGAAATCCGTTCCACTTAGAAAGAAAAAGAGGCTGCAGAGAATGAAATGGCCAGTTAGGAGAGTGTTCACTGTTTTGGTATTCTTTATTGTAGTCTTGTCCATAAGAGTCTTAGAATGGTGAAGGAATGATGCACAAACACCGATTCAACTTATAGGACGATTCGACTGAAATCCGTCCCACTTAGAGAGAATAGGAGGTTGGAGAGAAAGAAAAGATCCAGTTGGAAGAGTGTGGACTATTTTTGTATGCTTTATAGTATTGTTTTCCATCAGAGTCTTGTAACGGTGAAGGAATGATGTTCAAACACCGATTCAACTTATAAGAGGATTCGAGTGAAATCCGTCCCATTTAGAATGAAAAGGAGGCTGGAGAGAAAGAAATCGGCCTGTTAGGAAGGCGTGCACTATGTTTTATAGTATTGTTGTCCATAAGAGTCTAATAATGGTAAAGGAATGATGAACAAAGATCGATTCAACTTATTTGATGATTCGAGTGAAATCCGTTCCACTTAGAAAGAAAAAGAGGCTGCAGAGAATGAAATGGCCAGTTAGGAGAGTGTTCACTGTTTTGGTATTCTTTATTGTAGTCTTGTCCATAAGAGTCTTAGAATGGTGAAGGAATGATGCACAAACACCGATTCAACTTATAGGACGATTCGACTGAAATCCGTCCCACTTAGAGAGAATAGGAGGTTGGAGAGAAAGAAAAGATCCAGTTGGAAGAGTGTGGACTATTTTTGTATGCTTTATAGTATTGTTTTCCATCAGAGTCTTGTAACGGTGAAGGAATGATGTTCAAACACCGATTCAACTTATAAGAGGATTCGAGTGAAATCCGTCCCATTTAGAATGAAAAGGAGGCTGGAGAGAAAGAAATCGGCCTGTTAGGAAGCGTGCACTATGTTTTATAGTATTGTTGTCCATAAGAGTCTAATAATGGTAAAGGAATGATGAACAAAGATCGATTCAACTTATTTGATGATTCGAGTGAAATCCGTTCCACTTAGAAAGAAAAAGAGGCTGCAGAGAATGAAATGGCCAGTTAGGAGAGTGTTCACTGTTTTGGTATTCTTTATTGTAGTCTTGTCCATAAGAGTCTTAGAATGGTGAAGGAATGATGCACAAACACCGATTCAACTTATAGGACGATTCGACTGAAATCCGTCCCACTTAGAGAGAATAGGAGGTTGGAGAGAAAGAAAAGATCCAGTTGGAAGAGTGTGGACTATTTTTGTATGCTTTATAGTATTGTTTTCCATCAGAGTCTTGTAACGGTGAAGGAATGATGTTCAAACACCGATTCAACTTATAAGAGGATTCGAGTGAAATCCGTCCCATTTAGAATGAAAAGGAGGCTGGAGAGAAAGAAATCGGCCTGTTAGGAAGGCGTGCACTATGTTTTATAGTATTGTTGTCCATAAGAGTCTAATAATGGTAAAGGAATGATGAACAAAGATCGATTCAACTTATTTGATGATTCGAGTGAAATCCGTTCCACTTAGAAAGAAAAAGAGGCTGCAGAGAATGAAATGGCCAGTTAGGAGAGTGTTCACTGTTTTGGTATTCTTTATTGTAGTCTTGTCCATAAGAGTCTTAGAATGGTGAAGGAATGATGCACAAACACCGATTCAACTTATAGGACGATTCGACTGAAATCCGTCCCACTTAGAGAGAATAGGAGGTTGGAGAGAAAGAAAAGATCCAGTTGGAAGAGTGTGGACTATTTTTGTATGCTTTATAGTATTGTTTTCCATCAGAGTCTTGTAACGGTGAAGGAATGATGTTCAAACACCGATTCAACTTATAAGAGGATTCGAGTGAAATCCGTCCCATTTAGAATGAAAAGGAGGCTGGAGAGAAAGAAATCGGCCTGTTAGGAAGGCGTGCACTATGTTTTATAGTATTGTTGTCCATAAGAGTCTAATAATGGTAAAGGAATGATGAACAAAGATCGATTCAACTTATTTGATGATTCGAGTGAAATCCGTTCCACTTAGAAAGAAAAAGAGGCTGCAGAGAATGAAATGGCCAGTTAGGAGAGTGTTCACTGTTTTGGTATTCTTTATTGTAGTCTTGTCCATAAGAGTCTTAGAATGGTGAAGGAATGATGCACAAACACCGATTCAACTTATAGGACGATTCGACTGAAATCCGTCCCACTTAGAGAGAATAGGAGGTTGGAGAGAAAGAAAAGATCCAGTTGGAAGAGTGTGGACTATTTTTGTATGCTTTATAGTATTGTTTTCCATCAGAGTCTTGTAACGGTGAAGGAATGATGTTCAAACACCGATTCAACTTATAAGAGGATTCGAGTGAAATCCGTCCCATTTAGAATGAAAAGGAGGCTGGAGAGAAAGAAATCGGCCTGTTAGGAAGGCGTGCACTATGTTTTATAGTATTGTTGTCCATAAGAGTCTAATAATGGTAAAGGAATGATGAACAAAGATCGATTCAACTTATTTGATGATTCGAGTGAAATCCGTTCCACTTAGAAAGAAAAAGAGGCTGCAGAGAATGAAATGGCCAGTTAGGAGAGTGTTCACTGTTTTGGTATTCTTTATTGTAGTCTTGTCCATAAGAGTCTTAGAATGGTGAAGGAATGATGCACAAACACCGATTCAACTTATAGGACGATTCGACTGAAATCCGTCCCACTTAGAGAGAATAGGAGGTTGGAGAGAAAGAAAAGATCCAGTTGGAAGAGTGTGGACTATTTTTGTATGCTTTATAGTATTGTTTTCCATCAGAGTCTTGTAACGGTGAAGGAATGATGTTCAAACACCGATTCAACTTATAAGAGGATTCGAGTGAAATCCGTCCCATTTAGAATGAAAAGGAGGCTGGAGAGAAAGAAATCGGCCTGTTAGGAAGGCGTGCACTATGTTTTATAGTATTGTTGTCCATAAGAGTCTAATAATGGTAAAGGAATGATGAACAAAGATCGATTCAACTTATTTGATGATTCGAGTGAAATCCGTTCCACTTAGAAAGAAAAAGAGGCTGCAGAGAATGAAATGGCCAGTTAGGAGAGTGTTCACTGTTTTGGTATTCTTTATTGTAGTCTTGTCCATAAGAGTCTTAGAATGGTGAAGGAATGATGCACAAACACCGATTCAACTTATAGGACGATTCGACTGAAATCCGTCCCACTTAGAGAGAATAGGAGGTTGGAGAGAAAGAAAAGATCCAGTTGGAAGAGTGTGGACTATTTTTGTATGCTTTATAGTATTGTTTTCCATCAGAGTCTTGTAACGGTGAAGGAATGATGTTCAAACACCGATTCAACTTATAAGAGGATTCGAGTGAAATCCGTCCCATTTAGAATGAAAAGGAGGCTGGAGAGAAAGAAATCGGCCTGTTAGGAAGGCGTGCACTATGTTTTATAGTATTGTTGTCCATAAGAGTCTAATAATGGTAAAGGAATGATGAACAAAGATCGATTCAACTTATTTGATGATTCGAGTGAAATCCGTTCCACTTAGAAAGAAAAAGAGGCTGCAGAGAATGAAATGGCCAGTTAGGAGAGTGTTCACTGTTTTGGTATTCTTTATTGTAGTCTTGTCCATAAGAGTCTTAGAATGGTGAAGGAATGATGCACAAACACCGATTCAACTTATAGGACGATTCGACTGAAATCCGTCCCACTTAGAGAGAATAGGAGGTTGGAGAGAAAGAAAAGATCCAGTTGGAAGAGTGTGGACTATTTTTGTATGCTTTATAGTATTGTTTTCCATCAGAGTCTTGTAACGGTGAAGGAATGATGTTCAAACACCGATTCAACTTATAAGAGGATTCGAGTGAAATCCGTCCCATTTAGAATGAAAAGGAGGCTGGAGAGAAAGAAATCGGCCTGTTAGGAAGGCGTGCACTATGTTTTATAGTATTGTTGTCCATAAGAGTCTAATAATGGTAAAGGAATGATGAACAAAGATCGATTCAACTTATTTGATGATTCGAGTGAAATCCGTTCCACTTAGAAAGAAAAAGAGGCTGCAGAGAATGAAATGGCCAGTTAGGAGAGTGTTCACTGTTTTGGTATTCTTTATTGTAGTCTTGTCCATAAGAGTCTTAGAATGGTGAAGGAATGATGCACAAACACCGATTCAACTTATAGGACGATTCGACTGAAATCCGTCCCACTTAGAGAGAATAGGAGGTTGGAGAGAAAGAAAAGATCCAGTTGGAAGAGTGTGGACTATTTTTGTATGCTTTATAGTATTGTTTTCCATCAGAGTCTTGTAACGGTGAAGGAATGATGTTCAAACACCGATTCAACTTATAAGAGGATTCGAGTGAAATCCGTCCCATTTAGAATGAAAAGGAGGCTGGAGAGAAAGAAATCGGCCTGTTAGGAAGGCGTGCACTATGTTTTATAGTATTGTTGTCCATAAGAGTCTAATAATGGTAAAGGAATGATGAACAAAGATCGATTCAACTTATTTGATGATTCGAGTGAAATCCGTTCCACTTAGAAAGAAAAAGAGGCTGCAGAGAATGAAATGGCCAGTTAGGAGAGTGTTCACTGTTTTGGTATTCTTTATTGTAGTCTTGTCCATAAGAGTCTTAGAATGGTGAAGGAATGATGCACAAACACCGATTCAACTTATAGGACGATTCGACTGAAATCCGTCCCACTTAGAGAGAATAGGAGGTTGGAGAGAAAGAAAAGATCCAGTTGGAAGAGTGTGGACTATTTTTGTATGCTTTATAGTATTGTTTTCCATCAGAGTCTTGTAGTCTTGTAACGGTGAAGGAATGATGTTCAAACACCGATTCAACTTATAAGAGGATTCGAGTGAAATCCGTCCCATTTAGAATGAAAAGGAGGCTGGAGAGAAAGAAATCGGCCTGTTAGGAAGGCGTGCACTATGTTTTATAGTATTGTTGTCCATAAGAGTCTAATAATGGTAAAGGAATGATGAACAAAGATCGATTCAACTTATTTGATGATTCGAGTGAAATCCGTTCCACTTAGAAAGAAAAAGAGGCTGCAGAGAATGAAATGGCCAGTTAGGAGAGTGTTCACTGTTTTGGTATTCTTTATTGTAGTCTTGTCCATAAGAGTCTTAGAATGGTGAAGGAATGATGCACAAACACCGATTCAACTTATAGGACGATTCGACTGAAATCCGTCCCACTTAGAGAGAATAGGAGGTTGGAGAGAAAGAAAAGATCCAGTTGGAAGAGTGTGGACTATTTTTGTATGCTTTATAGTATTGTTTTCCATCAGAGTCTTGTAACGGTGAAGGAATGATGTTCAAACACCGATTCAACTTATAAGAGGATTCGAGTGAAATCCGTCCCATTTAGAATGAAAAGGAGGCTGGAGAGAAAGAAATCGGCCTGTTAGGAAGGCGTGCACTATGTTTTATAGTATTGTTGTCCATAAGAGTCTAATAATGGTAAAGGAATGATGAACAAAGATCGATTCAACTTATTTGATGATTCGAGTGAAATCCGTTCCACTTAGAAAGAAAAAGAGGCTGCAGAGAATGAAATGGCCAGTTAGGAGAGTGTTCACTGTTTTGGTATTCTTTATTGTAGTCTTGTCCATAAGAGTCTTAGAATGGTGAAGGAATGATGCACAAACACCGATTCAACTTATAGGACGATTCGACTGAAATCCGTCCCACTTAGAGAGAATAGGAGGTTGGAGAGAAAGAAAAGATCCAGTTGGAAGAGTGTGGACTATTTTTGTATGCTTTATAGTATTGTTTTCCATCAGAGTCTTGTAACGGTGAAGGAATGATGTTCAAACACCGATTCAACTTATAAGAGGATTCGAGTGAAATCCGTCCCATTTAGAATGAAAAGGAGGCTGGAGAGAAAGAAATCGGCCTGTTAGGAAGGCGTGCACTATGTTTTATAGTATTGTTGTCCATAAGAGTCTAATAATGGTAAAGGAATGATGAACAAAGATCGATTCAACTTATTTGATGATTCGAGTGAAATCCGTTCCACTTAGAAAGAAAAAGAGGCTGCAGAGAATGAAATGGCCAGTTAGGAGAGTGTTCACTGTTTTGGTATTCTTTATTGTAGTCTTGTCCATAAGAGTCTTAGAATGGTGAAGGAATGATGCACAAACACCGATTCAACTTATAGGACGATTCGACTGAAATCCGTCCCACTTAGAGAGAATAGGAGGTTGGAGAGAAAGAAAAGATCCAGTTGGAAGAGTGTGGACTATTTTTGTATGCTTTATAGTATTGTTTTCCATCAGAGTCTTGTAACGGTGAAGGAATGATGTTCAAACACCGATTCAACTTATAAGAGGATTCGAGTGAAATCCGTCCCATTTAGAATGAAAAGGAGGCTGGAGAGAAAGAAATCGGCCTGTTAGGAAGGCGGACTATGTTTTATAGTATTGTTGTCCATAAGAGTCTAATAATGGTAAAGGAATGATGAACAAAGATCGATTCAACTTATTTGATGATTCGAGTGAAATCCGTTCCACTTAGAAAGAAAAAGAGGCTGCAGAGAATGAAATGGCCAGTTAGGAGAGTGTTCACTGTTTTGGTATTCTTTATTGTAGTCTTGTCCATAAGAGTCTTAGAATGGTGAAGGAATGATGCACAAACACCGATTCAACTTATAGGACGATTCGACTGAAATCCGTCCCACTTAGAGAGAATAGGAGGTTGGAGAGAAAGAAAAGATCCAGTTGGAAGAGTGTGGACTATTTTTGTATGCTTTATAGTATTGTTTTCCATCAGAGTCTTGTAACGGTGAAGGAATGATGTTCAAACACCGATTCAACTTATAAGAGGATTCGAGTGAAATCCGTCCCATTTAGAATGAAAAGGAGGCTGGAGAGAAAGAAATCGGCCTGTTAGGAACACTATGTTTTATAGTATTGTTGTCCATAAGAGTCTAATAATGGTAAAGGAATGATGAACAAAGATCGATTCAACTTATTTGATGATTCGAGTGAAATCCGTTCCACTTAGAAA
Organism: Cornus suecica; assembly: GCA_963922005.1. Classification (NCBI taxonomy): domain Eukaryota; kingdom Viridiplantae; phylum Streptophyta; class Magnoliopsida; order Cornales; family Cornaceae; genus Cornus; species Cornus suecica. The sequence goes on from OY998243.1 coordinate 37,851,716, forward strand.
GAAAAAGAGGCTGCAGAGAATGAAATGGCCAGTTAGGAGAGTGTTCACTGTTTTGGTATTCTTTATTGTAGTCTTGTCCATAAGAGTCTTAGAATGGTGAAGGAATGATGCACAAACACCGATTCAACTTATAGGACGATTCGACTGAAATCCGTCCCACTTAGAGAGAATAGGAGGTTGGAGAGAAAGAAAAGATCCAGTTGGAAGAGTGTGGACTATTTTTGTATGCTTTATAGTATTGTTTTCCATCAGAGTCTTGTAACGGTGAAGGAATGATGTTCAAACACCGATTCAACTTATAAGAGGATTCGAGTGAAATCCGTATCCGTCCCATTTAGAATGAAAAGGAGGCTGGAGAGAAAGAAATCGGCCTGTTAGGAAGGCGTGCACTATGTTTTATAGTATTGTTGTCCATAAGAGTCTAATAATGGTAAAGGAATGATGAACAAAGATCGATTCAACTTATTTGATGATTCGAGTGAAATCCGTTCCACTTAGAAAGAAAAAGAGGCTGCAGAGAATGAAATGGCCAGTTAGGAGAGTGTTCACTGTTTTGGTATTCTTTATTGTAGTCTTGTCCATAAGAGTCTTAGAATGGTGAAGGAATGATGCACAAACACCGATTCAACTTATAGGACGATTCGACTGAAATCCGTCCCACTTAGAGAGAATAGGAGGTTGGAGAGAAAGAAAAGATCCAGTTGGAAGAGTGTGGACTATTTTTGTATGCTTTATAGTATTGTTTTCCATCAGAGTCTTGTAACGGTGAAGGAATGATGTTCAAACACCGATTCAACTTATAAGAGGATTCGAGTGAAATCCGTCCCATTTAGAATGAAAAGGAGGCTGGAGAGAAAGAAATCGGCCTGTTAGGAAGGCGTGCACTATGTTTTATAGTATTGTTGTCCATAAGAGTCTAATAATGGTAAAGGAATGATGAACAAAGATCGATTCAACTTATTTGATGATTCGAGTGAAATCCGTTCCACTTAGAAAGAAAAAGAGGCTGCAGAGAATGAAATGGCCAGTTAGGAGAGTGTTCACTGTTTTGGTATTCTTTATTGTAGTCTTGTCCATAAGAGTCTTAGAATGGTGAAGGAATGATGCACAAACACCGATTCAACTTATAGGACGATTCGACTGAAATCCGTCCCACTTAGAGAGAATAGGAGGTTGGAGAGAAAGAAAAGATCCAGTTGGAAGAGTGTGGACTATTTTTGTATGCTTTATAGTATTGTTTTCCATCAGAGTCTTGTAACGGTGAAGGAATGATGTTCAAACACCGATTCAACTTATAAGAGGATTCGAGTGAAATCCGTCCCATTTAGAATGAAAAGGAGGCTGGAGAGAAAGAAATCGGCCTGTTAGGAAGGCGTGCACTATGTTTTATAGTATTGTTGTCCATAAGAGTCTAATAATGGTAAAGGAATGATGAACAAAGATCGATTCAACTTATTTGATGATTCGAGTGAAATCCGTTCCACTTAGAAAGAAAAAGAGGCTGCAGAGAATGAAATGGCCAGTTAGGAGAGTGTTCACTGTTTTGGTATTCTTTATTGTAGTCTTGTCCATAAGAGTCTTAGAATGGTGAAGGAATGATGCACAAACACCGATTCAACTTATAGGACGATTCGACTGAAATCCGTCCCACTTAGAGAGAATAGGAGGTTGGAGAGAAAGAAAAGATCCAGTTGGAAGAGTGTGGACTATTTTTGTATGCTTTATAGTATTGTTTTCCATCAGAGTCTTGTAACGGTGAAGGAATGATGTTCAAACACCGATTCAACTTATAAGAGGATTCGAGTGAAATCCGTCCCATTTAGAATGAAAAGGAGGCTGGAGAGAAAGAAATCGGCCTGTTAGGAAGGCGTCACTATGTTTTATAGTATTGTTGTCCATAAGAGTCTAATAATGGTAAAGGAATGATGAACAAAGATCGATTCAACTTATTTGATGATTCGAGTGAAATCCGTTCCACTTAGAAAGAAAAAGAGGCTGCAGAGAATGAAATGGCCAGTTAGGAGAGTGTTCACTGTTTTGGTATTCTTTATTGTAGTCTTGTCCATAAGAGTCTTAGAATGGTGAAGGAATGATGCACAAACACCGATTCAACTTATAGGACGATTCGACTGAAATCCGTCCCACTTAGAGAGAATAGGAGGTTGGAGAGAAAGAAAAGATCCAGTTGGAAGAGTGTGGACTATTTTTGTATGCTTTATAGTATTGTTTTCCATCAGAGTCTTGTAACGGTGAAGGAATGATGTTCAAACACCGATTCAACTTATAAGAGGATTCGAGTGAAATCCGTCCCATTTAGAATGAAAAGGAGGCTGGAGAGAAAGAAATCGGCCTGTTAGGAAGGCGTGCACTATGTTTTATAGTATTGTTGTCCATAAGAGTCTAATAATGGTAAAGGAATGATGAACAAAGATCGATTCAACTTATTTGATGATTCGAGTGAAATCCGTTCCACTTAGAAAGAAAAAGAGGCTGCAGAGAATGAAATGGCCAGTTAGGAGAGTGTTCACTGTTTTGGTATTCTTTATTGTAGTCTTGTCCATAAGAGTCTTAGAATGGTGAAGGAATGATGCACAAACACCGATTCAACTTATAGGACGATTCGACTGAAATCCGTCCCACTTAGAGAGAATAGGAGGTTGGAGAGAAAGAAAAGATCCAGTTGGAAGAGTGTGGACTATTTTTGTATGCTTTATAGTATTGTTTTCCATCAGAGTCTTGTAACGGTGAAGGAATGATGTTCAAACACCGATTCAACTTATAAGAGGATTCGAGTGAAATCCGTCCCATTTAGAATGAAAAGGAGGCTGGAGAGAAAGAAATCGGCCTGTTAGGAAGGCGTGCACTATGTTTTATAGTATTGTTGTCCATAAGAGTCTAATAATGGTAAAGGAATGATGAACAAAGATCGATTCAACTTATTTGATGATTCGAGTGAAATCCGTTCCACTTAGAAAGAAAAAGAGGCTGCAGAGAATGAAATGGCCAGTTAGGAGAGTGTTCACTGTTTTGGTATTCTTTATTGTAGTCTTGTCCATAAGAGTCTTAGAATGGTGAAGGAATGATGCACAAACACCGATTCAACTTATAGGACGATTCGACTGAAATCCGTCCCACTTAGAGAGAATAGGAGGTTGGAGAGAAAGAAAAGATCCAGTTGGAAGAGTGTGGACTATTTTTGTATGCTTTATAGTATTGTTTTCCATCAGAGTCTTGTAACGGTGAAGGAATGATGTTCAAACACCGATTCAACTTATAAGAGGATTCGAGTGAAATCCGTCCCATTTAGAATGAAAAGGAGGCTGGAGAGAAAGAAATCGGCCTGTTAGGAAGGCGTGCACTATGTTTTATAGTATTGTTGTCCATAAGAGTCTAATAATGGTAAAGGAATGATGAACAAAGATCGATTCAACTTATTTGATGATTCGAGTGAAATCCGTTCCACTTAGAAAGAAAAAGAGGCTGCAGAGAATGAAATGGCCAGTTAGGAGAGTGTTCACTGTTTTGGTATTCTTTATTGTAGTCTTGTCCATAAGAGTCTTAGAATGGTGAAGGAATGATGCACAAACACCGATTCAACTTATAGGACGATTCGACTGAAATCCGTCCCACTTAGAGAGAATAGGAGGTTGGAGAGAAAGAAAAGATCCAGTTGGAAGAGTGTGGACTATTTTTGTATGCTTTATAGTATTGTTTTCCATCAGAGTCTTGTAACGGTGAAGGAATGATGTTCAAACACCGATTCAACTTATAAGAGGATTCGAGTGAAATCCGTCCCATTTAGAATGAAAAGGAGGCTGGAGAGAAAGAAATCGGCCTGTTAGGAACGTGCACTATGTTTTATAGTATTGTTGTCCATAAGAGTCTAATAATGGTAAAGGAATGATGAACAAAGATCGATTCAACTTATTTGATGATTCGAGTGAAATCCGTTCCACTTAGAAAGAAAAAGAGGCTGCAGAGAATGAAATGGCCAGTTAGGAGAGTGTTCACTGTTTTGGTATTCTTTATTGTAGTCTTGTCCATAAGAGTCTTAGAATGGTGAAGGAATGATGCACAAACACCGATTCAACTTATAGGACGATTCGACTGAAATCCGTCCCACTTAGAGAGAATAGGAGGTTGGAGAGAAAGAAAAGATCCAGTTGGAAGAGTGTGGACTATTTTTGTATGCTTTATAGTATTGTTTTCCATCAGAGTCTTGTAACGGTGAAGGAATGATGTTCAAACACCGATTCAACTTATAAGAGGATTCGAGTGAAATCCGTCCCATTTAGAATGAAAAGGAGGCTGGAGAGAAAGAAATCGGCCTGTTAGGAAGCACTATGTTTTATAGTATTGTTGTCCATAAGAGTCTAATAATGGTAAAGGAATGATGAACAAAGATCGATTCAACTTATTTGATGATTCGAGTGAAATCCGTTCCACTTAGAAAGAAAAAGAGGCTGCAGAGAATGAAATGGCCAGTTAGGAGAGTGTTCACTGTTTTGGTATTCTTTATTGTAGTCTTGTCCATAAGAGTCTTAGAATGGTGAAGGAATGATGCACAAACACCGATTCAACTTATAGGACGATTCGACTGAAATCCGTCCCACTTAGAGAGAATAGGAGGTTGGAGAGAAAGAAAAGATCCAGTTGGAAGAGTGTGGACTATTTTTGTATGCTTTATAGTATTGTTTTCCATCAGAGTCTTGTAACGGTGAAGGAATGATGTTCAAACACCGATTCAACTTATAAGAGGATTCGAGTGAAATCCGTCCCATTTAGAATGAAAAGGAGGCTGGAGAGAAAGAAATCGGCCTGTTAGGAAGGCGTGCACTATGTTTTATAGTATTGTTGTCCATAAGAGTCTAATAATGGTAAAGGAATGATGAACAAAGATCGATTCAACTTATTTGATGATTCGAGTGAAATCCGTTCCACTTAGAAAGAAAAAGAGGCTGCAGAGAATGAAATGGCCAGTTAGGAGAGTGTTCACTGTTTTGGTATTCTTTATTGTAGTCTTGTCCATAAGAGTCTTAGAATGGTGAAGGAATGATGCACAAACACCGATTCAACTTATAGGACGATTCGACTGAAATCCGTCCCACTTAGAGAGAATAGGAGGTTGGAGAGAAAGAAAAGATCCAGTTGGAAGAGTGTGGACTATTTTTGTATGCTTTATAGTATTGTTTTCCATCAGAGTCTTGTAACGGTGAAGGAATGATGTTCAAACACCGATTCAACTTATAAGAGGATTCGAGTGAAATCCGTCCCATTTAGAATGAAAAGGAGGCTGGAGAGAAAGAAATCGGCCTGTTAGGAAGGCGTGCACTATGTTTTATAGTATTGTTGTCCATAAGAGTCTAATAATGGTAAAGGAATGATGAACAAAGATCGATTCAACTTATTTGATGATTCGAGTGAAATCCGTTCCACTTAGAAAGAAAAAGAGGCTGCAGAGAATGAAATGGCCAGTTAGGAGAGTGTTCACTGTTTTGGTATTCTTTATTGTAGTCTTGTCCATAAGAGTCTTAGAATGGTGAAGGAATGATGCACAAACACCGATTCAACTTATAGGACGATTCGACTGAAATCCGTCCCACTTAGAGAGAATAGGAGGTTGGAGAGAAAGAAAAGATCCAGTTGGAAGAGTGTGGACTATTTTTGTATGCTTTATAGTATTGTTTTCCATCAGAGTCTTGTAACGGTGAAGGAATGATGTTCAAACACCGATTCAACTTATAAGAGGATTCGAGTGAAATCCGTCCCATTTAGAATGAAAAGGAGGCTGGAGAGAAAGAAATCGGCCTGTTAGGAAGGCGTGCACTATGTTTTATAGTATTGTTGTCCATAAGAGTCTAATAATGGTAAAGGAATGATGAACAAAGATCGATTCAACTTATTTGATGATTCGAGTGAAATCCGTTCCACTTAGAAAGAAAAAGAGGCTGCAGAGAATGAAATGGCCAGTTAGGAGAGTGTTCACTGTTTTGGTATTCTTTATTGTAGTCTTGTCCATAAGAGTCTTAGAATGGTGAAGGAATGATGCACAAACACCGATTCAACTTATAGGACGATTCGACTGAAATCCGTCCCACTTAGAGAGAATAGGAGGTTGGAGAGAAAGAAAAGATCCAGTTGGAAGAGTGTGGACTATTTTTGTATGCTTTATAGTATTGTTTTCCATCAGAGTCTTGTAACGGTGAAGGAATGATGTTCAAACACCGATTCAACTTATAAGAGGATTCGAGTGAAATCCGTCCCATTTAGAATGAAAAGGAGGCTGGAGAGAAAGAAATCGGCCTGTTAGGAAGGCGTGCACTATGTTTTATAGTATTGTTGTCCATAAGAGTCTAATAATGGTAAAGGAATGATGAACAAAGATCGATTCAACTTATTTGATGATTCGAGTGAAATCCGTTCCACTTAGAAAGAAAAAGAGGCTGCAGAGAATGAAATGGCCAGTTAGGAGAGTGTTCACTGTTTTGGTATTCTTTATTGTAGTCTTGTCCATAAGAGTCTTAGAATGGTGAAGATACTCGAATATGAGGAGAAAGAAAGATCATTGGAGAAGGGGACTATTTTGTATTTTTTTGAAATCATGAATGAAAGGAGGCTGTAGAAAGGCTGTTGGAATTGTTAATAGAGATGGTAATGAAATGGCCAGTTAGGAGAGTGTTCACTGTTTTGGTATTCTTTATTGTAGTCTTGTCCATAAGAGTCTTAGAATGGTGAAAG